>SCHM01000009.1:0-252870 GCA_004123355.1 Amphirosellinia nigrospora | reverse complement strand
TATTTATATATATTTTTATTTTTATAAAATATCCGATTTTATTAATAATATTTTTAAACAAATTATAATTAATATTTTTTGCTATTATATTATTTATTACGTTTATAATTATTAATAAATATAAAAAAATATTTAAAACTAAATTTATTTTTCTAGAAATATATTTAATATTAAACTAAAACTATAATAAATACATTAACGTTATTATTAGTTTTATATTAAACTTAATAATATTTATTAATTATAAATTTATTTAATTAATAATTTTTATTATTATTTAATAATTAATAAATATTATTATTAAAATTATATATAATTATATTTAAACTTTAAAATTATAATATATTTATATTAAATAAAATATTTTTAGCTTTATTATACTATATTAATATTTATTTTTAAATACTATTTTATTTAAAAATAAAATAAACTATATTAAATTAATAGTTAATTATTATTTGTTTTAGCTTTTATTTATATAAAAAACTATTATTTTATATTTTTTTTTAAAACGTTTAATTTAATAAAATATAATTTAAATAAATTTTATTAATATTATATATATTTTATGTTTATTTAGTTTAAATTTATATTTTTCATATAAATTTTATAACTTATTTATAGTCCGCTAATACTATTAAATAATTTATATTAAAATATATTATGATATAATATTAAATATTTCGTTTCATATAAAAACGTTTATTTTAAAAAACTTCGTTTAATATAATTTATTATTTTTAGCTTTATTTATTATTAGTTTATTTTAAAAATATATATTTTAATAATATTATTATATAATATAATAAACTAAAAATTTCGTTTTATTTAAAAATTTTTATTTATAATTATAATAAATAAACATATTTATATTATTAGCTAATTAATTTTAAATAATTATATTAGTTTTAATTAAATAAAAAAAATAATTAGTTTATTTTTTTTATTAAAATATTTTATAAAAAAATTTTTTATTTATTTTTTAACTTTATTTATTATAATATAGCTTTATTTTTTTAACTTCTATTTTTAAAATTAAATATTTTAGTTATTTAATACTGATATTATTTTATTTTTTATACTAATATATATACTATTTAATATTTATTAAAGCTTAATTTATTAATAATATATTTGTTAAAATAAATAATAAATATAGCAAAAATATTTATTTTATTTATTATATTTATAATAGCTTTTATTATTTTTATAATTTTATTTATTTTAAAAGTTTTTATAACTATTGTATAAACCTTATTATTTTTATAGTTATTATATAAATTTTATTATTTTTAGCTATATTTACTATATTATTAATAGTTTATCAAAAATTTTCGGCCGCTTTATATATATTTAATATTATATTTTTAACTATAAAAATAATATTTATTTTAATTATTTATATTTTAATTAATATATTTTATTAAATTAATATTAATTATTTAATTAATTAAAAATTTAAGTCTAAATATTAAATTAATAGTTAAAATCTTAAAAAATATAAAAATATTTATTATTTATAAAATTAAATAATATATTAAAGCAAAAATAAGCTATATTTACTATAGCTTAACTTATATTTTATAAACTATAAATATTATATAATATAATTTTTGTTTACTTTTTAAATATATTAAAACAACGTGTAAATTTATAATTATTATTAGTTTATTATAAATTTATTAAAAGTTTAAATATAATATATTTTATATATATATTATAAATAAAAACTTTATATTTATATTATAGTTATAATAGTTTTAGATTATTTTTATTATTTATATATAAATAAATATATTTTTTAAAATTTTTGTTTTTATATATAAGTTTTCTAATATATTTTAAAAAACATTTATAATATTTTAATAATATTTAAAATTAATTTTTCGTAATATAAATTTAAAACTTTATTTTATAGTTATTTTTATAACTTTATTAAATATTTTAACGTATTATATTTAAGTTTTTTTTAAAAAAGTTAAAAAAAATTATTTTATAGAATTTTTTGCTTAATAAAGTTTAAAATATACTATTTTATAAACGTTATAACTAAATAAATATTTTATTAATATATATTATTATTAAACGTAATATATTTTTTAATCTTATAAAACTTTAAAAAATTCGGGTTAAAATAATTTACTAATTATATCTTTTAATTATTTCTGGACGTTATTTTTATTATTAAGCGTTTAATTAATATTTTAGTTATGTTTGAAATATTTTTTATTAATATTTTAATAAAATTTTTTAGCTATTACTATTTTTATAATTCAAATAATTTCAATAGCTTTTTGCTATATTTTTTTATTTAGTAGTATTATTATTTTATTTATTAAAATAAAAAAAAATAAAAATAAAATAAAATATTTTAATAAATTTAAAACTAAGTTAAAATTAAAAATTAATTTAAATAATTTAAAAGCTATATATAATTTAAACCGAAATATAATTTTAGCTTTAAATATATATAGCTTAAACTATAATAAATATATATTATTTTTATTATTTTTATTATTTTTATTAATTAAGCTATATATTAAGCTATTTTACCCTAAGTTTTTTTAAAAAAAATATTAAAAAAAAAAGAAAATATTTATTAGGACTTTTAAGTTATTATTAAATACTATTTATATTTAATAATATTAATTTAATAATTATAAATAAAAAATTATTATAATAGCTTAATTAAATATATATTTATTTATTTAAATTATAATATTATAATATTATAATATTATAAACGATATAATTATTTAAAATTTAGTTTATAAAATAATTAGCTTTTTATAGCCAAAACTTAATTATTTACCGGTAAAATTAGTTAAAAAAAGGTTATAAAAATTTTAATATATATTAAAATATAAACTTATTAAATTTTTAAACCTAAAATAAATACCTATTTTTTTATAAAAACATAAATATTTAATAATAAAATATAAACTTAAAAATTAATTCTATAAAATAAAAATAAATAAAATAATAAAACTATAAACAGTATTTTAACTAAATATAAAATAATATTTTAAATAAAAAAAAAAAAAAATTATTTAAAAAATATAAAAATTAATAATATAACTAGTCGATAATATAACTAGGCAAATATATAAGTTATATATAAACGTTATATAACTAGGCGAATTATATATAAGTTATATATAACTGCTATTAAATCTAGAAAATTAATATCTTTAGATTTAAAAACTATTTTACTGCTATTTATATTAAATTTAAGTTCAAATTTAAGTTTAAGCACGTATTATTTTAGGTTTAAATACGTTATAACGCTTATAAATAATATTTCGATAAATTAATAATATTATTATTTACTAAATTAATAACATATTTAGTAAATTGTTTTTATAACGTAAAAAGATCGTCCGAAAAATAAAAAAAATAAAAGTTATTTCTTAATATTATAATATTAACAATATATCCGGAAAATTTAAAATAAATCGAAAAAAAAATAAAAAAAAATAAAAGTATATAAAAGTAATAATTAAACACCGGCTAAAATATAAATTTATTAGTTAGTAGTTTAAAGTTATATAATAAAGTTAAAGCGTTAATAGTCCGGATAATAGTATTATTATTATTATTATTATTATTATAATTAGGTTTTTAAAACTAGCTAAAATAAATCGGACTTTTGTTTGTTTAATCGATTAAGGTAAATCATTTAGAAAATAATATTTTTGCTAAATAAGCAAAAAGTTTCGTAATTAAAAAAAAAAAAAAAATCAGCAACCATTAATTATTAGCTACTAAATAATAACATATAATCTATTAATTTTAAAGTTATTAAATTACTAACTTAAGTTTATACTAAACGTTATTTTAAAAATAACGTCCTATAAATAATATTTAGCTTATTAAACACTATTTTAAAAATAATATTTTTAAAATAACGTTATAACTACGATTTAGGCCGCTAATATTAAAATAAGCAATAAAATATTATATATATATTTAATATACGTATAAAAATTATAATATAATAAATATTAAAAATATAATAAAATTAACCGATTTTTTTATATATAAAATAAAATTAAAAAAAAATAAATCTATAAAATGAATTAATTAAACAATTTTAATTATATTTAAATTTATATTAGCTAAATATTTTAATTAAATAATTCATTAATATTAATATATTTAAGTTTATTATAATAGCTAATAAAAAATTTTTAAACTAAATAGTTATATTAATTTTAATTAATAAAAATAAAAACGTTATAATATAAAAACTATAAAAAAAGCTCCGATTTATATTAAACTATAATAAAATAAATTTTTTTTTTAAATATTAGCTTTTTTTATTTATAAATATATATAAAAAACTAAATATTTTTAAAATTAGTTTATATTATAAATTTAATTTAAAATATAAATATTAATTAATTATAATATATTTAAATTATTATTATATATTAATATTTACAATATTTAAGTTTTTTTAATTATAGTTTATAAAAATATTATAAAATATTTTATTAGCTATTTATTTTATATTAAAAATAATAAAAATTATATTTAAACTTATATTTAATTTTTAATTTAAACTATTTTTTATAGCTTTAAAAGCTTTAAATATTTTTTTACGCTATAAAATATATTAATAATATATTTAGCTTATATAAATAATAAAAAAATAATTAAAATAATTAAATATTATTTTTTATTAAAAATATTATAATTAAAATTAAAACTATTATTTAAAAAAGTATTTATTAAATATAATAAAGTAAAAACTTTAAAAATAGTTTATAAATATATAATAAATAATAATTAAAAAAAATAAAACTAAACGCTTTTAAAACTAGCTAATATTAAAAACTAAATAAAAATAAAAAAGTTTATAAAAGCTATAAATTTTATTTATAAATAAATAAAAAATTATTTTAAAATAGTTTAATTTTTAATATATTTTTAAAAAAATATTTTAATAATAAAAGCTTAGCGAAATATTTATTTTTTAATTATTAAACTTATTAATAGCTACTATTATAAAAATATATAATTATATTATAAATTAATTTATTAAAATATATTTTAATACGTTTATTTATAAAAGAAAATACAATATTTTATAATATTAAAAAAATAATTAAGTTTATATTTATAATGGTTTTTTATTTATTTTAATATAAAAAAATTATAATATTTACAAAAAATAGTATATATTATTATAGAATTTTATTAAAAATATAAAAATATTTTAAATTTAAAAATATATTTATTATTTATATAATTATAAACTATTTTTTTTTAATATTATTAAACATTAAACATATTTATATAAAATAAATAAATAAACTATAGTTTTTTAACGTTTATATTATTTATATTATAAGCTTAAAAACTATAATAATAAATATATTATTATATATTATATTTTTTTTTAATAATTATTTAAATAATTTATTATATTATAAAAATATTAATAAAAATTTAAGAAAAGTAAATTTAAAACAATAAAATAAATAAATATTAATAAATATTATTAAATATATAACCTAAAAAAAGTATTTATTAATAAACTATATCAAAAAAATATTCTAACGTTTAAATTAATAAAATTATAAAATTAGTTAAATAATTTTAAAAAAATATAAAGCTTAATATAATATATTATTTAATAACGTTAATAATATTAATTTTGTTTTAAATTTATTATTATATTATTTTAATAATAATTTAATATTAAACGATATATTAAAAAACAAGTTTTTTGTTTTTTTAATATTTAAATATATAAAAATATTTATATAAATTAAAAAACTTAATAATTAAAAAAAGCTAAAATATATAATATTACTATATAAAGCTGAAAACTTTAAAATATAAAACAATTAATTAAAATATTATTTAAAAACTATTAAAAATAATATTTTGTATAAAAAATATTAAATATATTATAATAAATATATAATTTATTAAATTATTATTATATTTTAATTATTAAAAAAAAAAAAACTAATTAATATAATAGTTTATTATAATTATAAATATAATTAAATATATATTAAAATATTTATACTATGTTTATGTTAACTTTAAAAAATAATAACGTTTAATTTATTTATTATTATTTATAAACTATTTTAAATTATAATAATAAATTTTATTGAACTTTTTTAATATTTATATAAAATAATTAATATATTTATTATATAATAAATTATTTTAATTAATATCGCTAATATTATTTTACGATTAATTATATAGCCAAAATAATATTTATTAAAATAAAACGTTAAATTAATAAAATAAATATTTTATTATTACTATTATATATTAATTTAAAAAGCGTTTTTATTTTATAAAGCTTTTAAAATCGTATAAAAAATAAAAAAATAAAAATAATTAACGTTTTATCGGTTTTAGATTAAAACGTTAAATTAATGAAAATATTTAATAAAATAATATAAATAATATTTAATAAAATAATAGTTTATTTTATAGCTTAAATAAATAACTTAAAATATAAAAAGAATAAATTATAAAATATAAAATTTTATAATTAATAAAATATTTAAACTTTAAATATATAAAAATTATTAAATATAGTTTAATTAAATTATTATATAAATATTATTTATAAAAAATATTTAAATAAATATATTTATTATTTAATATTATTAAGCTAAAAATAGTTTTAATTATAAATAAGTTTAAGTTATTAAATAAAAAGTTATAAATAAACTTAGTTATATCATATATTAAAATTTTTTAGTATTGATTAAAAAAAATTAAATAAATATATACAAATATTCGAACAAAAAATAAGCTTTTTATAACTATAAATTATAATTTAAAGTTAGAAATTTAGTTTTTATTCATTAAAATAAAAATAGCTAAAATTAAAACTTAAATAAAAAAAACTATTTAAATTTACGTTATAAAAAAAAAAAAGTTATATATTAAAAATTTATATAACGTTATTTTAAAAATATTATTTTTAAAATAATATTTAAAAAACTAAACATTATTTTAAAAACGTTATTTTAAAATAACGTTTAATATAAACTTAGGTTAATAATTTAATAATTTTAAAATTAATAGATTATATGTTATTATTTAATAATTAATAATTAATAGTTGTTAATTTTTTTATTTATCGGCAAAAATATTATTTATTAAACAATTTGCTTTAATCGATTAAACGAACAAAAGTTTAATCTATTTTAGCTATTTTAAAAATTTAACTATTATATATAATAATAATAATAATAATATATAATAATAATAATAATAAATAATAATAATAATAATAATAATAATATAATAATAATAATAATAATAATAATAATAAAATAATAAAATAATATAATAATAATAATATATAATAATAATAATAATAATAAAATAATAAAATAATAATAATATATAATAATAATAATAATAATATAATAATATAATATAATAATAATATAATAAAATAATAATAATAATAATAATAATAATAATAATAATATTATTATTATTATTTAAACCGTTAACGTTTTAACTTTATTATATAACTTTAAACTATTAACCGATAAGTTTATATTTTGCTTAATGCTTAATTATTATTTTTATATACTTTTATTTTTTTTATTTCCCCCGATTTATTTTAAACTTTCCGGATATATTATTAATATTATAATACTAAAAAACAACTTTTATTTTCTTTGCTTTTTAAACAACTTTTTTATATTATAAAAATAATTTGCTAGATATATTATTAATTTAGCAAGTAATAATCGTTAACTAGTCCAAATGTTATTTATAAATATTATAATTTACTTAAACTCAAATTCGAACTTAAACCTAGTATAAATAACAATAATATACTTTTAAATCTAATAATATTTATATATTTATATATATACTTGCTTAGTTATATATAACGTTTATATAGAATTTATATATAATTTACCTAGTTATATTATTAATTTTTATTTTTTAAATATTTTTTTTTTATTTTTATTTAAAATATTATTTTATATTTAATTAAAATATTATTTATATTTAATTAAAAATTATTTATAGTTTTGTTATAGGTTAGCCAGGCTGGTAAGCCTATAACCTGGTTATGGTTTTGGCCTTCAGCCGGAGCTACTATATAGCAGCTTTTTTGTATACGTTAGCGCATATAGATTTTTTTTTTTTATTATAGTTAATAAATAGTATTTTTTAGTTTTAAGGCTATAACCTTTTATATATTAACTACGATTATTTTTTTTTAAACGGTAAATATGTAGTTTGTTAGCTATATAGTAATAAGGATTAATAAATATATAAATAGTAAAAAGGTTTTTTGTAAGACTTTTATAACGATTTAAAGCTTAAACTTAAGTTAGTAATTTAACAACTTTAGAATTAATAAACTGTACGTTATTATTTATTATTTATAAAAAACTTTTTTTTTAATATTTTATTTTTATTATTAAAAAAAAATTAAAAAAATGATTATTATATTATAAATATATAATATTTATTTATTTATTTAAATATATTTAGTTATAGCTAGCTTTGCTAGCTATTAATAGCTACTAATAAACCGGCGGTTTATTCATTATAAATTTTTAAAGTTTATAATATATTTTTTTAGCCCGAAATAATATTTTTTATTATATATTATTTTTAAAATATTATTTTATATATATTTAAAATATATAATTATCTTTATTCGTTTAAATATAAAATATAAAAAACTATTTATTATTATATATAAAATATAATTAATAAATAAAAAAAACAATTATATTGTTTTTTTTTATTAACTTTAAAATAACTAATTTATATTTTTTTAATTTTTACGATTATTTTTATAAATTTTCGATTTATATTATATTTTTGCTATAGTTTTAATTTTTAGTTTTTATTTAAATATATTTTTAATATAATAAATATAAATAAAATTTATATATTAAAAAAAAATAAAAATAAAGTTTTTATAATTTTTAAGAATTTTATAGATTTAAATAATAAATAATACATATATATATATATAGCGAAACTATATATATAAACTAAGTATTAATTACATAATAGCTAATATATATTTGTTAAAGCGTTATATACGTACGCGTATATATTTTTATTTATATATATTAAGTACTAGGTATATAAAAAAAGCCTGCTATTTTTATCAAGTTAATGCATTATTTATGTAACCGCTTTTTACGCTAAAATTCTAAAAAAATAATAATATTAAATATATTATTTTTAATAATATATAACTACTTTTACGCTAAAGGTTTATAAAAATAATATTATATAAAGTTTTATATAAACGATTTTTTTAAATTATTATATTTTTAATCGAAATTTATTTAATTATTTTTAATTAGTTATTATTATAATATTATTATTAAACTTTTATTTATTATATTTATAACTTTAATTTTTCTATTTAATTAAATAATTAAATTTATTATATTATAATTAAATTAATAATTAAATATAATATTATTTCATAAATGTTTTTTTTTATATTAAAATTATTTCCTTTTATTTTTATAAAATAAAAAAACAATATAACGTTTAAATAAATTTTTATTTTTAAATATAAATTATAAATATTTAATAAATATTATTAAATAAATTTTAAAATTATATAAAAATCTAATTTATAAGCTAGGTTTTTTATTTTATAAATAATTATTTATAGTTTTAAACGTTATTATAAATATTTACGCGCTAGTTTACTAAATAAATAATATTTTTTATATAATTTAAAATAAACTTAATTTTTAAATTTAAATTATAAATATTTATATTTACTATTATATTAATATTTAATAGCTATTTTATAAAGTTTATAATAAAATAAATATTTTTTTAATATATTTTTAAAAAAATTTAATTTTATTAAATTTTTATAAATTTTTAGCGTTCGTTAAAATATCGAAGATATTTAATAGTTTAAATTTAAATAACTATTTTATAAAGTTAAATATATAGTATTAAAATATATAAAGTTTAAGTTTTATTATAAAAATAATATAATATTTATTTAATTTATTTTAAAATTTTCGAATTATAATATTTTAATATTATTTTAACTATTCAAATTTTTTATTTAAATAAACTATTTATTTATAAATAATATATTATTATCATAAATAGTTTGGTTTTTATAGCTTTTTATATATTTTATTAAAAATTTTAAAAAAATTTTTATTTTAGTTAAAAATAAATTTTTTTAGCATTTTTTAATTATATAATAATAGTTATTTTATAAATAAAATATATTTATTGTTTAAATAAATATAAATTATTATTACGTTATATATTAAATAATAATTTTTATTATTATTAAATTATTATAAAATATATTATTTAATATTTTAAATAAAATTAAAATAAATTTATTATAATAATTATATTAATAATAAGTTATTTAAACAAATAAAATAAAAAATTTAATTAATAATTATTTATTTATTTTATTAAGTTTATATATATATAATATTTAAAATATTTTTTATTTAAGTTTTATTTACGATTATATAAGTTTCAATATTTATATTATTTTTATTATATATAAGTTTTAATATTTTTTTATTATTTTATATAATATATAAAACGTTATATTTATATATATTTATTATAAATTATTAGCTATTAAATTAAAAAAGTAACTAAGTTTAAAAAAAATTATTATATTGTTTTTATTTATATATTTATATTTATTTTTTATTTATTTTTTTATTTTTAAAAATTTATCTATTTTTTATATTTTTAAATAAGTTTATTTAAAATGATATAACATTATATTATTTATAATTATTTTTAATATTAATATATAAAATTATAATATTATTTTACAAATATTATTTTTAAAACAGTATTTAATAAGTTAAATATTGTTTATAAAACGTTATTTTTAAAATAATATTTAGTATAAACTTAAATTAATAATTTAATAATTTTAGAATTAATAAACTATACGTTACTAAAAATATAACGTTATAATTGCTTTATAGTATATTTAAAATAATTATATTTTTTATATTTTTAAGTTTTTTTTTTAATTTCTTTTATTAAATATTATTTATAATTAATTAAACGTATTAAATATATTGTTTAAACGTTTGAATAAATTATATATTTATAATTTATATTATAATAAATATATAAAGAATTAATTAAACGTTTATTTATATAGTTTATTATTAATATTATTAAAATAATTTAATTTATTATTTTTTTAATAGCTAAATATTTTATTAAAACTATAACTAAACAATAATTTAAATTATAATATATAGCTTTTTTATTATTTAAACTAAATAAATTATTTTTAACTTAAAAAACTTATATTATATTTTAGTTTTTTTTAAATATTTATTTAAATATAATACTAAAAAAAATTTTATTAAAAAATAATTTTATTAAAAACTTAAATATAATTATTTTATAATTAAAATAATATTATTTTAAATTGTTTTTATAATAAATATTAATTTATAAAAAAAGTTTTTTTTTAAAATTATATAATATAGTATAGTTTTATTATATATTATATTTTAAATTATATTAAAAATGTAATTTTAACAAAAGTTAAAATATAATAAATTTTAAAACGTACGTTTTTTTTATTTTTATTTTTTTTATAATAATATATTCTATTTTTATTTTTTTACGAATAGTTATATTTTTTTTTATTTATAATAGTTCGAAAATGTAAATATAATAAAATATTAAATTATAAAAAAAACTATTTATACTAATATATTATTTAAAAAAGTTTAATTATTTAAAAAAACTAAAATTATAAAATATAGCAATATAGCTATTAATATTAGCAAGTTTAAACGTATTAACTTTTAATTTAAAAAAGTTTATAAAAAAATATTTAATAAATAATTTAGTAAAAAAATCGTGATATTTTTTTTTAAAAAAATTAAATATTATATATAGGTATTTTATATAATTTTTAGCTATATTATAATAAATTATAATATTATTAATAAAATATTTATAAAAATATTTAAATATTTAAATATTTATTTGGAAATTTTTATATATATAATAATATATTTTAAATTTTTATTATTAGTATATTATTTTTAATATTTTAAAATTTTATTATTAGAAATTTATTTTATAATCAAATCATATAAAATTAAAAAAAAAAAATTTTTATATTAATAATTATGATAAAACTTTTATTTTAAATAATAAGATTATTTTTCTTTATAAAAATAATAAATAATTATTAAATATTATTATTCGGTTAAAATTATATAAATTAATAATAATATTTTTTTTTTTAATAAGGTTATTTTTATTAAAAATAAATTTATATAATAAAGAAAAAATATATATATAAAATAAGTTCGTTTTTTTGTTTTTTTTTATATAAATTATTAAAATATTTATTTAAAACATTTATATTTTTATAACTAAATAAATAAAATTAGCTATTTATTTTAACGTTTTACTTTTATTATTTTTTATTAAAAGTATTTTTAATTGTTTATTTAGCGGAATATCGATTATATTTTTGTTTTTTTAAATATTAAAAATTTTAAATTTTTCGAAAACTTTTAGCAAAAATATTTATTTTACATAAATATATATATTTTTTTTCGTTATTGTTTTAAGCAAATTTATTAATTGTTTAATAATTAATAAAATATATTTTAAAAATTTTAAGCATAAAAGTTTAAATATTAATATAAATTTAAATTAATATTATAAATATTATTAGTTTTATTAAATATTTTTTTAATTATATTAAAAAATAATTTAAATAATTTAAATAAATTTAATTATATAAATATAATATTAGCTAGCTTATTAATAATTAATATATTTTTAAATAAAATATATTTTATCATTATTATTATTATAATTATAAACATGTTTTTAATTTTAATATTTAAATTAATTATAGCGTTAGTATTTTTTTTATTAAAAATTAAAATAATTAAATTATTTTTTATAAAATAACATTATTTAATAAAAATTTTTATATGAAATTATTAATTATATTTATAATAATAGTTATAGTAAATACAAAAGCTTTTAGTATTTTTTTTAATAAAATTATTATACAATTAATATATTTATTTTTTTATATTTACCCGATTTTTATTTTTTATTAATTTTAATTAGTTTATTAAAATATTTTTTATAAATATTATTTATAAAGTTTTTATATGAATTAAAATATTTATAATAGTTAAGCTAGTTTTATTTATAAAAAAATAAAAGTTTTAATCGGTAAAAAATTTTATAATTTGTAGTTATATAAGCTAATTTTTATTATTTAAATATATTTTGTTTTTATTATTATTTTTTATATATTCAAATATTTATATAATTATATTAAAATTTAGTATAAAGTTTTTTAATTTAAAAAACAATATAATATTTAATACATAATATATATTTATTTTTTATAAAAAAAAAATCGTTATTAATTAATATATTCGGTATAAGTTTTTTTATAATTTAATTTTAATAATAGAATTTTTATATTATAGTTTTTTTTTTATATTTATATTTTAAAATAAAATATAAAATTATTTATTTTTTAGTTTAAAATTTTTTAGTTTTAAGCTTTTAATAAAATTTTTTTATTTGGTTATATATTTAATATATTAAAAAACTTATAACTAATATAAATTATATTTATTTTTAAGTTATTATATATTTTTATATTTTTATTTTTATATAAACTTTTAGCTTTAAACCGAAAATAAATATATTTAAAATATATAAAAAAAATTTAATATTATATATTAATGCTTTTTTTATTTTAATTTTATTATTCAATATTTATTTAATTTTAGTTTATATTTATTTTTTTAGCTTAAGTCTTTTAATTAGCTAAAGCTTTTTAAATATTTTTTAATTTTTGATAGCGTGCAGTCTGTTGATTCTGAAGTTGTTGAATTATTAAGCTAAGTTTGTACTAGACGTTGTCTTGAAGACAACGTCCTACGGACAGTGTCTAGCTCACTAGACACTGTCTTAGAGACAGTGTCTCTAAGATAGCGTCACAATTTTTTTAATTAAATATAGCATTAAATTAACGTATTTTCTTTTTTTTATATATTTTAATAATATTTAAAATAATTAAACAATTAATTATAAAAAAAAAAGTTCGTTATAATATTTATAAGTTTGTTTTTTAAAGTTTAATAAAAAAAACATTTTAATTTTTTTAATAATAGTTTTAAATAATATTTATAAAAATGCTTAATTTTTTGGTTTATATTTTAAATTTTAATATAATATTTATAACAAATAAAGTTTTAATTTAGCTAATATAACATTAGTTATATTTTTATGGTTATTTTTAAATCTATAATAATTAATTAATTAATTATATTATTATTATTAGTTTAATATATATATAATTTATTATTTTTTATTATAATTATTATAATTATTATATTATTTATTTTAATTATTATATAATACTATTTTAAAAATATTGTTTTTAAAATAATATTTAATAAGCTAAATATTATTTATAAACGTTATTTTTAAAATAATATTTAAAAAATAAATAAACTATTAATATTATTAAATAAATATCGAAAGTTTGAAATAGATTTAATTTATATATTAATTTTTTTATACGTTATTTTCCTTTAAAAAATTTGCTTTTTATTATAAAAAGTTTTTTTAAAGTTTTTTAAATAAATAATATTTAATATATATATATATAAATAAATTTAGTTTTTTATTAAATTTTAGCTTATATTATTAATTTTAATAATATTTAGCTTTTATAGCTATCAAATTTATAATTAGTTTAATATTTTCTTAAAAATATAGTTATATTTACTAAATTTTTACATAGCTTTCGATTTTTTATTAAATTATTATATTATTAAATTTTAAAATATAAAATTTAAACAATTATTTATATATTAACCATTTAATTATAAATAAATAAGCGCTATTTAAATTTTATTATAATAATATTAATAAATTTATTTATTATTTATTAAAACGTTCGAAAACAAAATATTATATAGCTATTTTAATTATTTAGTTTTTATATTTAAATAAACTATTTTTTTAAAAATAATATATTATTATTATTAATAATTATATATTTAATTTTTTTTACATTTTTTTTAAAAAATTAAATATAAACTTTTAGTTTTTATTAAATATAATATTTTTAAATATATTTTAATTAATTAATAATAATAGTTTTATTAACGTAATATTTTAGTTTTTTTAGTATATTTTTATTTTTTAATATAAATAATATTTGTTTTAAATATTATATATATAACCGTTATTATAAAGTTATAATATTTTTATTTTTATTATTCATTTACTAAAAGGTTTTTTTAAATAATATTTAAAATAATTTTTAATAAAATTAATTATAATTATTTTTATAAGTTTAAAATTTTTAAGTTTAATCAGTTAATAATTTTTATATTATTTATTTTAGCTAATTATATATATTTATATATATTATAATAATTAATATATATTTTTATTTTTTTAAATTTTATAGCAATAAAATATTTATTAAGTTTTTATATTATTTTTTTAACGTTAAAATAATATTTATTATTATAAGCTAAACTAAATATTTTTTTATTTAAGTTTTTTAATATATATTAATTATTTATTTTGTTTATTTATATTATAAATTGATTTATTAATAATTATAACAAAATATTTAGTATTAAAAGTTTTTTTATATTTTTATAAGCTTTATTTTTATATAAATTATTAAATTTGTTTATATTAATATTTATTTTATAATTTATTATAAATTAATTTTTTAGTTTTAAGTTTATTATAGTTTTAATAATTAGTTATATTTAGTTTAATATAAATTTCTTATTAATATATTTTATATTACGTTTTTATTATATTTATTTTTTATTATTTTTAATCGGTTAAATATATTAATATAAAATTTAGCTTTTTAAATAAATAATAAACTTATAATTTATATATTTAAGTTTTATAAAAAAATATAACTAAATAAAAAAAAGTTTTTTTCGATAAAAAACTTTTTTATTTTTTATATTTAAATAAAAAAACTTTTTACTTGAATTAAAAAATTCTTATTTTTATTTATTATTATATATATTCAGTTTTAAGATTTATTTTTTATTATTAATAATTAAATTTAATATATAATTTAAATATAATATTTATATTAAAAATAATAATAATATAAATAAATTATAAAGTTTTATTTTAATTTTTTTTTATTATAAATTATATTAAATTTAATTATTTAATAATTATATATTTTTTAAACTTAATTATTTAATAGTTATATACCATATTAAATTTAATTATTTAATATTATTTTTTTAATTATATTTATAATTATTTTATTTTTTTATTTTTTAATTTAATATTAATTAAAATATTTATTATTTTATATTATAAACTAATATGATTATTATGAATTTTATTTAAATATAATTTTTATTACAGTATTTTTAAAAAAAACTATAATTATTATAAAATTAACTATTATATTAACGTAATAAATATAGCAGTATTTTTTATAAAGTATTTATTTATAATTTTTTTATTTGTTTTTTATTTTTTATTATAATGTTTTAAATATAATGTTTAAATTTTTAAAGTTTTCAAAGCTTTAAATTAATTATAATAAATATAGTTTTTAAAGCTTTAAATTAGTTACAATAAATACAGTTTTTAAGTTTTTTAAGTTTTAAGTTTTTAAAACTTTAAAACTTTAAATCGATTATAATAAACGTATTTTTTAAGTTTTTAAGATTTTTTTTTTTGAAACGTTTTAGCTAGCTTATAAAGTTTTTTTAAATTTATTAATAAGTTTAAACTTCTTTTTAAAAAAATAAAAATTTAATATATTATAAAAATTAATATATTTTATAATAATATTTATTATTTAAAATATAAAGTTTATAGTTATATTTCAAGTTAAAAATAGTTTATAATTATATTTAAAATTTAAAATAATAATTTATTTAATTTTATTTAAATTAAAATCGGTTTAAAATCTTAATATTATAGTTAGTTTTTTAATTTAAAATAAAAATTAATTATTTATTATAATATTCAACTTTTTAATTTTATTTTATAGTTCGAAATTATAGTTTAATTATAAAATAATAATATAATTTTAATATATATTATTATTAATAAAATAAATATATGAAAAATTATATATTAATGTTTATATTTAAATAAATTTATTGCTATTATTAATTAAACGGCCGAATATTTTTATAATATAATTATATAGTTATATAAAAAAACAAATATTATAATTAATAAATTAAAATAAAATAATAAGTTTTATTATATATAATTTATTAAAAAAAAGCGATCTAATATAACCGGTAACTATAATGTCTTTATTAATTTAAATATATAGTTTTTAAAAACTTAAATATTTTTGCTTTTAAATTAAAAAGCCTTTAATATATAAAATACTATAATTTCTTTTTTTTATAATTAATATATATAACGTTATTAAAAATTATAACCTTAAATTTAATTTTATTTACGATTTTTTTAGTTTTAATTTATTATTTATATTTTAATTATTTAAAATTATATAAAAGTTTTATTAGTTTAATAATTTTTTAACTAATTAATTATACTTTTTTTGTTTTAATTTAAAAATTTCGAAGTATTTTTTTAATATTTTAAACTATTTTATAAATATTTTTTTATAAAAAGTTCTATTAAAATATACTGCTATAAAATCGATTTAAATAATATATTATTTTTAAACAGCTATTAAAGCTATTAAAAATTTTTATAACGTTATTTAAGCTATAAAAATAAAAGTTTTATTATAATTAATATTTTTATATTAAATAAATTTATAAATATAAATTTTAGCTTTATATTTATTTAATTTATTAATTAATAAATATTTTTTTTTAAATATTTATATAAAATTAATAAATAATTATATAATAGTTTTTATATATTTTACGAATTTTAAAATATTATATTTAAATAAATTATATATTTTTTTAAATATAGCTTTAAGCTATTTTTTTTTATTTTTTTTTATAAATGTTTTTTTAAAATAAGTTTATTAAAAATAAATATTTTTATTATAAACTTTTTTAATAATTTTTATAAATAATTTATATAAAAATAACTTTTTAAAAATATAAAAATAGTTTAATTTATTTAATTTAGTTTTTTATAAACTATAAATATTATATTAATTTTTTAAGTTTTAAATTTATTTATTTTAGTTTTTATTTTAAATTGTTTATAAAATTATTTATATATATATTTTATTTTTTTAGCTTAATATTATATTTAAAATATAAATTATATTAAAATAATTTTTATTTATTTTATACAATAATATAAGCTTTTAATTCGGTTTTTTTAAAGTTTTTTTTATTATATTTAATAAAAAATTAGTTTAATAGTTTATTTTTATAATTAATTATATTTTTTTAGTTCGTTTTTATTATTTATAATATTATTTTTAATAATATATAATCGCGGTTTTATATTTAAATTTACGCTATATTTTAAAAAATAATAAATATATAATATTTTTAAAATCGTAAATATTATTTATATTTTTAATATTTTCGTAAAAAGTTATATATAATATATATAATATTTTGCTACTTTTAATAAACTAAATTATATAATGAATATATTTTTATAATCTAAAAATATAATATTAATTTTTTAGCTTTTAGTTTTTTAGCTAATATATATAAATTTATTAATAAATATTATATAATAGAAAGAAGGAGCGAGGGAGAAGTGGTTGTTGTATTGAAGGTGCGTAGCACCTGTTTGTCCTGTCTAGAAATGCCTGGCTGCAGCTGGCTCCGCCAGCTGTCAACAGCTGTCGTCGGGCCGACGACCCATCTATAATGTATATTTATTATTTATAAATTGCTAAAGTCAAGTTTATTATTATTTTTTAATTTAAATAGTTAAAATATTTTTTAGTTAAAGTTATTTTGTTTATTATAAATTAATTAGTTTTATTAAAAATATATATAATTATTAAAATCTTATATATTTAAAATAATATTAATAATTTACTTTATAAAAATAAAGCTTTAGTTTTATTTTAAATAAAATTTATTAATTTTTAATTATATTATTTTAATATTAATTTATAAATAATAAATAATAATAGTTATTTTTATTTTATTATAAAATACTTTTAAATTTTTTATATTAAAATTTTTGCTATTATTTATATATAAAACGTAGTATTTTTTAATAGTTTTTATTAAAATATTTAAAGTATTAATTTTTTATTTCTTTATTATAAATATACTTTAATAGTATTTTTTGCTTCATTTTTGTTTTATATATTTTAAAAATATAATATTTATTATTATTATTTATTATAAATAAAAATATTTATATTTTTAATTAAAATTAGTTTTATTTAGTTAAAGTTTATTTAAGCTATTTTTTTTAAATAATTAGCTTTTTTAATAGCTTTTTTTAAAATAAATTTTTTAGTTTTAATTTAATTATAACTAAAATAAAAATTTTTTAATTTTTTTAAGTTTAATATTAATATTTATAATATATTTAATTATTTATATTAATTTTTTAATATCAAAATATATAGCTAATAGTGCTAAAAATTAATTTATTTTAAATTTTAAAATTATTTTTATTTTTTTTTAAATATATATTTAAATAATAATTTTTTTTAATATTTCGATTTTATTTGCCATATTTAACGCGAATTTTTACGGTTTTTTTAAGGTTAATATATTATATAAAGCTTTTTTTTTTATATTTATAAAAAAAAACTACGCTATTAAATATTAAAATTTATAATAGCTATTTTATAGTTATTTTTTATTTTATATAATTATTTTTTAAAATTATATTTAATAAAAATAATAAAATAAATAAATATATTTTATATTTATATTATGTTTATTTTTATTAAAAGTTTTAAAAATTTTTATAATGATATTTATTTTTTAATTTATATAAGTTTATTTTTAATATAAATTATATATTTTTTCGTTTTTTTAGTTAAATTTATTATTAATTTTTTTTAAAATTAGCTTTATTATTATATATTTTTATGTTTAATTTTATATTAAATAAAATATAATTTTTATATACTAAAATATAATAATTTTTTAACATATAAATATATTTAAAATATTATTATCTTTTTATATAATAATTTTAATATTTAATTTATTATTATTAATAATTAATATTTAGTACGTTTTTTTAACTTATATTATTTAAAATTACTATTAAAAATAAAAATATAAAATAATATAATTAAAAATATTATTACTATAGTTTTTATTTAATAATTAGTTTAATAATCGGTTTTAAATTATTAATAATAATTAGCTTCGAATTATTTTTAAATTTATTATTATTAAAGCTAGTTTTTGTTTAATAAAAAAGTTTATTATTTTTTGATTAATAAACGGGCCTATTATAATAAATAGGTCCGCGGTTGTTTTTTTTTCTATAAAAAGGTTTGCGGTTGTTTTTTTTATTTAGTTTAAAGTAATTATTAAGGCTAAAGCTATTTTTTAACTTAGGATTTTTTAAGTTAAAGTTTTTTAAGCTATAGTAACTTTTTAGCTTAAAGTTATTTTATACGACGTAGTTTTATTTATAATTAGTAATATTATAGTTATTTAAAATAAAAAAAGTAAGCTAAATATAATAAAAGGACAAAATATATTTTATAGTTATAAAAATTTATTAAACTTTATAAAATGTTTATATTTATATAAATAAAATAACTAAAATTATTTTCGAAGCTTATAAGTAGTTTTTAATTTTTAATAAGCTTATTATAAATATTATAAGTTTTTAATTGTTTAAAGTTTTAATTTTAATTATTATTATTTTTATTAAAATAATTTTTAATAATATCACTTTATTAGCTATATTTAAAATATTTAAGCTTTTTTTTTTATTATAATTTTGTTTTTATTATTTTTTATTATAACTTTTATTTTATTAATAATATTATTATTAAACTTTTTTTTTATAGTTTTTTAATTCGGGCTTTTTTTTTACATACTTTTTAAAATTATTATTAAATTTATCGACTAGATTTTAAATAGAGCATTTTTATATTTTATATATTTTAATAGTAATATTTATTAAACTATTGTTTTATTTTTGTTATAGTTATAAATATTATAATTTATTAGTTTATATATATATTTTTTTTTTTTTAGTTTTTTATATTGTTTTACGTTTTTAAAAAATTTAAATATAAAAATATAAAATCTTTCTTATTATATTTATAATTAATAATATTATTTTATATATATTTTTAGTATATTTAGCCTATTATATTATAAGTTTTATTAAAAAATTTTAATATATATAATTTTTTTTTAATATTTTTAACTAAGTTTAAAAAAGCTAGTTTTAATATATTAATAATTTATATTAATACTAGTTTTTTATATAAACTAATAAAGTTTTTAAAATTATATTTAATAGTTTTTATAGCAAAATATAAATTATATTAATATATTAACTAATTTTAAGCCTTTTTTAAATAGTTTTTTTTATTTAGTTTTAGTTTAAATTTATATTATTTTAGTTTAGTTTTATTTATAAATAAAAGCTTTTTTAAGTTTTTCTATAATAAATAATATTTATATTTAATCTAAATATTATTAGATTTTTTTAAATTTAACAATAATAATAATAATAATAATAATAATAATTTAAGTTTAAATTTAAAATAAAAATAATTTTTTTTTTTTTTTACTTTTAAACTTTTTTTAGTAAAATTATATTTCGGTTTTTTTTTATTAAAATCGATTAATTTAAAATTTTTAAAAAACTTATTTATTTTTGCTATTTTATTCGAAAAGCTTAATATTTTTTAATTATTATAATATTTTTTATTTTTAAATATTTCGAATATAGCTTTATTAGCTAAATTAATTTAATCGACTAAATTAATTAAATTAATTAAAATTAACTTTTTATTTAATTTGTTTGATTTTTTTAAATTATTAATAATTTCGTTAAATTTATTTTTTATAAGTTTTATTTTATATTTATAATTAATAGATTATTTTTCGGTTTTTTTTTTAAAATCCTCGGTAATTTTATTATAATTTTTTTTTTGTATAGTTTACTTTTATATTTTTAAATTATATATTACTACTTTTAATTATTATTAAGCGTTAATTTTTCAATTAGTTATTTTATCGAATAAATATTAATATTTTATTATTTTAATTTTTAAATTTACGATAATTTTTTTTAAATTTTTTTAATTAATATTTTTAATTTAAATTAATAACTAAAAATAGCTAAAATATATTAATTAAGCTTTTTAAAAGTCGATTAATCGTAAAAATACGCTAGCTATTATATAAAAATAATATTAATACTAAAAACCAATATTAAATTAATTAGCTTAATTAATATATTTATACTATTATATACTTTTAGTTTTTTAGTTATAAACTAAATAGGCTATTTTTTTATTAAATATTAAAGAATTTGCTTAAATAGCTATAGTATGTTGCACTTCACACAAAATAGAAGGCGTGGCTCCAAAATAGTGTTTATTCGTACTGAATCTACAAGTAAAGAAGGAGTGTGTATGTGAAGAACCTGCGCAGCAGGTTCTGAGCTAAATACTGTGGTGTGGCACCAGCCACTTGGCTGGCCACCACCCGTAACTTAGTAGCTTAATATTCCTTTTATTTTCCGTAAAAAAGGCTTTTTTTACGCGTGCCGCGTAATGTTTAACGTATATATAAAGCCACGTGCTACTATGCTATACAGCCACCTAAGCACCAGTGATTACATAATCCATTACTAGGCCAATTAAGTACTAGATTTATATGCTAATAAAACTAATTAAATTAATATTATTATTAATATTATTATTATTTTTATAACCGTTATAAATAAATAAAATATTATTATTAAAAGATTTAAAAATATAAAAGCAGTAAAAAAATAACAACAAAGATATTGTTTTTTTTTAAGGGGCAAGTAAATATAACGTTATCTTAAAGATATTATCTCTAAAATAATATCTTATCACTAAAATACTATCTTCCAGACATTATCTTATAAACAATGTTTAGTGTAGCGTAGCTACACTTAGCTTAGTCAATTCAACAACTTCGTAAACACTAGAACACTAGAAAGCTCCCTATCATCCTTCCTGTTGGTGAGGTACAAGTCTTCGAAGTTGCTAATGCCCTTCTTTTTATATTGTATTGTTCTTATTATTGGTCAAGGCGTGGAATAATTGTTGCAAACATTGATAGAGGCAGAAATGGCGGAAGTAGAAGTACTAGCAACGGAGTCTGTCTCTTCCGCCGAGCAGGCTACATTTATGCCTTTCCAAAAGCCCTCTTGGACATCTAGTGTTTGTTGGGGACCAAGCATCCAGCTAGCTCGTCGATCCGGCTGGAGGTCTTTGATGCCTTGTCGGGATAGCTAATTACAAATAGTGCATACAAATGTTGAAGTGTTGGTATGGAAGCCTCCAGGACTGGAGGTTCTGACATCCGAAACTGGAATCCCCATACCACGTTTGCCCCACAGGGCGGAGACCTTCGCATGAGCCTCACCCAACGAAGTTTGGACGAGATGAATGTTCGCGGCCAGTTTCGTAGCGTTCACCACATAATTGAGGGCGTAGAGATTTCAATACAAATAACATGGCCAGGTGAATGTTGTTCATACCAATATCTCTGTTCAGAATGTCTTTTAAGTGGAAGAAAGTGAGTATTATTCGAGAAGTTACTATTAATAGAAAGAAATGACTGTGGCGCACGGGGGTGGTAGGGAAACGGATAATAACGGTCAACTTTCACATTAAACGGTAACTAACAGTTGCATCGTCCAGTACTATACGTATAAATGTTGTGTCACCCCTGAGGGGTATGTCTAATAGCACCAATAGGATTAACCCCCGTTCTACCTTTTCAGAACTAGTCTCTTGCGACAAAGAGAATGCCTAGAGCCAATTGAAATCAATCATCGATTCCAGTCCCAACATCACCGATCCAAGACTACAGCTATCCTTCAATCCCAGGAGACGAATAATTTTAGTTACTTTACAGAATGGACTTTCTAATATATTGATTCTAGGTCATAGCTACTATGTTATCTATTCCTAGTACGTATTTAGCTATAAGGCAAGTAAGAGCGCCTGCAGTTCTTTCTCTAGCTGGACGTATGGGCGTATTGACATCAGCGTCCCAGAATCCAAGAGGGAATGAAAAGTTCTACCCATCAATGCGGGCTACCTCCGCCATGGTTCATACAGCCACGTCTCAGGAATACGAGCTGGGACCAGTGTCTAGCCCCTAGAAATGCCTGGAGAGTGGGAAAAGGGGCCAATCCCGTTTATTAAGGAGCCCCTTAGGCGGACTTCCATGGATACTAGCGCGTAGGCTGCATGCTTCACAGCTGCTAAATAGAGAATGAGGCTTGAAAATGGAAAAAAGGAGCCAGCTCATCCTCCGCTTGTGGATACGAATCATGGCCGTGGAGGTTTCCATTAACCTAGCTATTAATGTAATCCTCTCACGGGTCATATTCCTTCATAATAATAAGACTGTTTGTGAACAGATCTCCTGATCGATCTAATAATATGTACCTTTCAGCTAGTCTTGGCCATAGCAGAGTTTATGTGATACAAGTTCATAGTTAGGTCAGTCATGTTAAAATGCTTTTGCCCAGGTGTGATATCTCATACAAGGCGAGCCGGATCAGAGGAAGGTGGGCCGACCTGCTTGATCTCCTATTCAATATTCGTGGGCAACTAAGACGACCGTAGTTGACGCCGACTCATAGCCTCTAGCCAACCACACTTATAAAGTACAAATTCCGCCTTACTCCTCGAGATAGCGCAAGTCTGCGTGATATTGTACTCACCAATGACCAATCGCGAAGCGTGTCCATCGTCCCAGTTGGCGGTAGTCCACAAGGCGCTCGCGTATAGAAAAAGGCCTTTGGTCTAGGTAGATGATAAAGCCACGTCATCTTGTTCTTCCACAATCCGAAGGAGCGTGAGGTAGTCTTGGCTGCGGCTTCGAAGGAGGCGCGTGATAAAACGGCTAAATTAGTTGCGAGATCAGTAGTTCCGTCTTACCAGCAACCCTATGGGGCATTCAATTTATCAAGTGGATTTCGGGCTGCCTCCTTTTCCACAAAGTACTAGCTATGAAGCTCGAAGGTCGTAGAAGATGACAAATATACTAGCTCAGATGTTGTGAAGTACTAGCGTACTTCTACAGCTAATTCTAACAGAGGGATTGAACCAGTGCGTATACAAGGGAGCATACCAGAGTAGTTTGAGAGGATCTGATAGATTAAGTTAAACTATGGAATCTAGTCTGCAGTTTTGTGTTTATATACGTGTGCGAGCACACGGAATATGGTTGACCCGCTCAGGGCTAACAGAGCACACCAAGCCCGTTGACGGGCTTGGCTGTCCCCGAGCTTACCAATACGTTCCGTATGCTCTGTTTCTATCTGAGCAGGCCAGCGAGGCTGGCGTGCTCTAGTTAAAGTGGGGCTACTCCGCCACAGATGTGAAGTCTTGTGTGAAGTAGCAAACCTGGCTGAACTAGATCCAACATTTAAAAGCCGACCAGGAAAAGGACACCGCAGAGAAGAGCCCTCGAAAACATAGACAACAACTCACAGACTTCTTAGTAGCTAACACATGAGCTTCACCCCGCTACGACACATAGACTCTGCTGTAATGATTCGCATTTTTGGGTCGGACTCTGCCGAATGTCGATCTAGCTATGAGTTAGTGAATGCATAGATACCGTCACCAGTCTGAAGGCCTCCCTCGGCCATACTTCAACGCGCCGTGAAGGCTGGCGGCAGTTTCATCAGCCACTCAGCTAGCAATTCGCAGTCGTTTCTAGCAGGCAACCAGAATGATGTACGATAGTCTGGGAACTGCTAGGCTATCCTGAAATAGGGGCTTTGTTAGGCTCTCAGCAGGGAATCGTTGTCGGATGTCTATGGCCGGTCACAGCAAGTCGGCCTAGACTTAGTGGCCTTATTCCTCACGATCTAGACCAAGGGCTTTAGGTGGCTTTGATGGTCCCTACTTGATGAGCTGCCGAGTATAAATACTCTGTCTTCTACTTCTTCGAGCCAGAGAGACCTGAAATCTTCTTTCTTCTTTCACCTATCACACGCATACAAAAAAAACACTTTTAATCTTTCACTCGTGGCCTACCATCTCTCACAATGCTGAATAATCTAGTTCTCTAAAATAATGGCCATGTTGTCCTTGAGCTTATTGAGAAGATTGAAAAAACGATCTAGTGGAACAGGACATCGTCTATGTCATAGGAAAACCTATCTTACGGCCCGTTGAAGCTACATCTTTGAACAATAATGTAATGTATTTTATATCGCCCACTGGGCCAGATTTACCACGATGCAGCATATGCCAGGGAGCGGTGGAGCGTTCGCAAACTCATACATATGGTGATTGTGGATGCGTGAGTCCTGTCTTTCCTATTCGTGTCCTTCGTCTTGACTAAGCTAACCACACATAGTAGCTTTATTACGATGCCTGCGCGCCGGCCAACGAAGTCGGGCAATGTGACATGATTGATTGATTGATTGATTGGCAGAAGTCAATCTGCACCCACCGCCTTTTCGATCCTTGTAAGGCCTGCCAAAGGACTTCACGGTCGCTCATCCGTGCGCAAGGTACTGTTAGTGCCACAGCGGCGATTACACCTAAATTCTTAACAGTGGGCCCAATCTGCGGCTCATCCACCTCAACACCAAGGAAATTACCTCGTGATAGTTCGGCAGATTCGTCTACTGAGCTTCACAATGGGCGTTCCCAATACACCAGAACAGCGGCCCTTGGCCCTTGAACAGGTTCAGCACACCCGCCCGCCTGATCCGACATCTCCCTCCAATCTACAGAGTCACAAGCGACACAAGAACGTTGTTGCACCCCCCCAGCCATCCAACTGCCAGGAAGGGACTCTGAGGGATCCCGCCCAAGTCTGGGCACTGGCGCTCATGGCAGCGCCTCCACAGCGATAAAGGCTCACCTTGAGGCCGAGGAAAAGAGAAGGCGCGTCTCTCACAACGTGCTGCAGGACCTCGCGAGCCGCTTAGATGAGTTCGCTACAGCTACGGGTCGTTAGGCAAACAGGACCATGAAAGTAGAGGCAGGCGCCTTGTTGACTCTGTGCTGCACTTCCTTGTGCACGACCACGACGCCCGTATGGGCCAATATGACAGCGGCTATAAGAGCCTCATTCCGTTGCTCTAACACCTTGGGCGCCTCCCAGCGCACGGGAGCACGAAAGCGGGCATTCAGTCACCTGGGCGCAGAAGGTAGCAACCCCTGTATCTAGGACCCCCATCAGGGGGCACTCCTCCCCTCATCTCTTAACAGTGAAGCCCAATTTCCCGGGTATCACAGCCCCGAGTCGTACTAGCCGGACGGCCCCTGGCAAGTTCGACGATAGAAGGCTTCTACCTAGGGCCTTGCCAGAGAGGCGGATGGCAGCAGACGGCAGAGAGCCGTATATGATACGACAGAGGCTTGTGGCAACGCTCCGACCAGAGGGCCTGGAACACAAGGATTCCCAGACTGCACTGTCACTAGACCGGTTGGACCTGAGATGTGCATCGCCCGAGGTTCGAGACCAAATCTTGAATGCGAAAAGCCGAGTACTCGAAGCCTTAAAGCTCGAAGACATCGAGATACCTTCAACCTGGTATAATTATGTTGTACCAGACCTACCAGCGAGCTTTCCAGACTACACAGGGAAAGGGGTAGTACCGATAGAGAGTCTAATCAAAGACGAGGTAGCAGCACGGACCGGCCAGACGCCGATTGACTTCCGCCGGTCACGACATTACACCCAGGTGCTCTGGAGGGCACTTGGATAGTATCCTTTACCGAGCCAGTGCCCAGCTTTAAGCTTTTCAATGCTGGAGGCCGGTCCCGCCTCATCCAGAAAAAGCAGAGTATTGAACACCACAGTCCGGGATGCCAGGGATACTGCGCAGTCTCCCGCTGCACTAGAGTCCACCGCTGCCAACGCTGCGGCGATAGGATCGATGAACATGACCCAACGCAGGGCGCTGCGAGAGACCGGAACGCTGCGCCAACTGCAATGCACCGCACCCAGCAGGTCACGAAGGCTGCCCTGTCAAGCCCAGGAGGGAACATGGACGGATGATCCGGCTCACCAAGTCCCAATTACAGAAGGTGCGGCGCCAAGGCATAGCACGATATAAGGAAATCAACCGAACCCCCAACGAGCAAGAGGACTCTGCGAATACCGCTGGAGCGGCGTCACAGGGTATTGAACATCTCGCCGACACGACCAACGCCCTCAGGCTCGCAGCCGCGGGAAAGGGAATCCGCAGAGGACCAACTGATGGAGGAGGCCGATGCCTCCATAGTTGTAGCTCTGGAACCGCAACCTCTGGCCCTAGAGCAACTAGCAAGCGCGCTGCGCCCGACTTACACGAAGCTCGCGACACCGACACCCCGCTCGATTGTGAGATGGACTGCACTACTACTGAGGAAATGGCTGCCAATGCGCGCCCTCAACGTCCCAAGGCTCGTCCGAGTCAAGGGTACAACGAAGCGGCCTACTTCTCCAACCTTGAATAATGACTCGCTCCCAAGGCGCCCATCGTAGGCCCTGCCGGCGCGCAGGGCAGCAGAAATCAACCGGGTTACGCGAGGTATGGCATAATGTGCATCACTCCCCAGGCCCGCATACAGCCATCTTGTCAGAGTGCGCAGAGCGTAAAATAGATGTCGTTCACATACAGGAGCCATGGACGCTCAAAGGAACTATCACACAGAACAATGCATTCTATGACCTCTTCTCCCCAGTTGACACCTGGGTGAGGAGCTCAGCACACGGCCCAGGGTCCTCTGCTATGTACGAAAAGGGGCCAGGGTCATGGCGCACCAGCAGCGCCGCTTCCCCACTAGGGACTTGCTATGGATCACAATCAATGGCATCCCACATATCAATTTCTACCGCGCGCCGGATACCGCGCCCGTCTTTGACTATATAACCTCTCTAGTCCCTAGGGCAAGCTGGTAATTGGGGTGATATTAATGCCACGGTTTCGGCCTATGAGCCAGGAGCACGTAACCGAGCCGGGGGGCATGACCTCGTCGACTGGAGCGGCGAAAGCGGTATGGCTTTTACAGGGGTGCCTGGGCAAGCTACACACCGTGGAGGGCACGTGATAGACATGGTCTTTTCTAATATAGCATACGTGGATACGGTAGTTGATCATACACTTGCCTCTGGCTCGGACCATTTCCCCCTACTCTCGTGGGTGCCATTAGAGGCTTGCAGCGCGTCACAAGAGCGTTTCCGAGCTAAGATGCTGCCAGGAGACGAGGAGCGCTTCCAGAGCACCCTAGCCGCCAGTATGGCGAGTATAACTCCACTCAAGGATATCAGCACAGCCGAAGACACAGAGGCTTTTGCAGATCGTCTAGCGGCCGCATATACAGCAGCGGTTAACGTTGCCGGGACGCAAGTCAGGGACGGCGCCACTCCTTCCAAGTGGTGGACAGAGGAGTGCAAGCAGGCTGCTAAAGACTACCGAGAGGCAAAGGCTGAGGGTTTCCGGCTTGGGAGGATCGAGCCAGGCTACTCTGCAGAGCATCGACACTTCCTGGCAGTAGTACGGAAGGCTAAAAGGGACTATTGGCGCAGGATCATCGACAACGCCAATACAGACGCCGCACTATACAAGGTAGTAGCATGGCATAAAAAGGCGCCAGGCCTACAGCCACCGCCGCTTATGCATGAGGGCAGAGTAGTAGAAGACGAGCTAGGGAAAGCAGAGCTCTTGCAGCAGGCAGTTCTTAGCCGTTTTGATAGTAGGGATGACCTGGCTGGCGATCCTCTTGAGGGGTGGTGCAGCCACGAGGCCACCCTTCCCTGGAACACAAGCGTTACCCTGGAGGAGGTGGAAGCGCATACAATTGGCGTTTCTAGCACCTCACCTGGGCCTGATGGGATCACGGTAGACTTGCTCCGCTTAGGCTGGGAAGCCAGCAAGGGCCATATACTTGCGCTCTTTCAGCGCTGCCTTCGGCTCGGGTATTTCCCGCGACGATGGCGGTATGCGGAAGTGGCAATGATTCCTAAAGTAGGGAAGAAGGACATGTCATCGGTGCGCTCCTGGCGCCCTATCGCGCTCCTTTCATGCCTGGGCAAAGGGTTCGAGAGGCTCGTAGCTAAACGGATCGCCTGGACAGCGCTCCAGCATGGCGTTCTGAGCCCGCAACATGGAGGGGCTTTACCAAAGCGCTCTACTATGGACCTTGTCTGCGCGCTCCTCCACAATGTGGAAATAGCCCTTAGCAGGGGACATGTAGTCACCCTATTCACGATGGATGTCCAGGGCGCCTTTGATGCGCTATTAAGGCGGAGGCTCCTCCATAGGATGCGCCAGCAGGGTTGGCCGCTCTCCCTTCTACACCTGATTGACTCCTTCTTGTGTAATAGAGCTATAAAGGTACGCCTTGGGAGATCTACTACACCAAATTACGCAGTATCATGTGGCACGCCGCAAGGTTCCCCCCTTTCCCCAGTGCTATATATGCTATACCTCGCAGAGCTTCTTAAGCTGGATACAGAAAGGCGTTTTGGATATGCTGATGATATTGGCTTCTACGCAGTTTCAAAATCAGTTGAGGAAAATATCGAGCTTTTGAAAAGTGATATTGCCCAGATAATAGCTTGGGGAGATGAAAACAAGGTGTATTTTGCCCCTGAGAAATGCGAGATGATCCACATCACGCGTGGCCGTACAACAGCCAACCCGTCGCTAGAGATCCCCGACCGGCTCCGAGTAGAGCCAGTACTCCTGCCAACGGAAGGCACAGAGGTCCCTGCTCTACGCTGGCTAGGGGTCTGGTTTGACCGTAAGCTCGCCTTCAAGCGACATGTCAACGAACGTACAAGCAAGGCCCTGAAGCTAGCATGGCACCTCAAGCACCTTGCCAATACTAAATACGGCCCGCCAGCGGATATGATACGGAAGGCAGTTATTACATGCGTAGTTCCTACAGCCTTATATGGGAGCGAAGCATGGTACGCCGGGCGCACAAAGCCGCGGGCGCGCGCAGCAGCGAACGATCTCTCGGAGGTTAGGGCTAGAGTTGGCCATTTCATCGAAAAGATAGACAAGGCACTTACGGTAGGCGGCAGGGCAACGCTGCCAGTCTGGCGTACGACCCCTAACAGGGTGGTGATGAGAGACGCGGGTCTGCCAACAGCAGAGGTTGCGCTCGAGCAGGCCCTCTACAGGCAGGCTTGGCGCCTCCGCACGGTAGATAGCAAGCACCCTCTTGCTGCGCGGCAGAAGGTGGTATATGTGAAAAGGGGCCCCAACGCAGGGGACGAGAAGCGCCCCATATCTAAGGTGCAAATAACAGCCGCGCTGCTCCCTGAGATACGCAGGCCTCGGCTAATCCCCCCGCTATCAAGAAGGATCCCGTGAGGACCCCACCGGCGGCCTCTCTAGAGAAGCGGCGGCGAGACGCTTCCGCGAATGGCTTAAAGAACTGCCTAGCACAGATGTGATAATCTACACTGACGGCTCCGAGAAAGAGCGGCGTGTAGGCTACGGCTATGCGATCTACCAAGGGGGCAGAGAGATCGCCAGCGGTGCTGGAGGGCTTCCGTACCCGTCTATCAACTTTGATGGCGAAGCGGCCGGAGCGCTTAAGGGCCTTCGGCGCGCGTTCCGGATGCGGCACGAGGTATTGGAAGTAGGATCTGGGTATGCCTCGATAATACAGGGGTTATCTGGTGCCTACGCAAGGATGCCCCTGTCTCGGCACAAAACGTGTATCTCGGGTTCCAAGAAATCACGGAGGCACATAAAAACGTACACGTTAAGTGGTGCCCAGGGCACTGCGGCGTTGAAGGGAACGAGAAGGCAGACGAGCTTGCCAAGATTGGAACTAGCATGGCCCCCGACCGGGACTTACAGCCCACAGCATATGGATTACGTGCAGAGGCGCGCAAGGCCCTGAACAAGGCACGAGATGCTCTCTGGGAACAATGGGCCGAGGACCTCTCGGCACGTTACCGCCGCTGGAAGCTTGAGTACAAATTATCATGCCCACCGGAGCTCCGGGTGCTCACTCGGCAGGAATTACACCGATGGCTAGCCGTGCGGACTGGACACGGCGACTTTGCATGGTATCATCGCCGCTTCCACCACGCGGACGCGAAGCTTGAATGTCCCTGTGGCTTTGCTACGGCACAGATGAGCTAAAGCGAATAACCATATAGCGCTGTTAGGAATCGAACCCAACTCAACATTTAACTCAGCGGTAGGTGGCACCGGAAGCACTTTGTGCGCTGCCGCCGCGCCCGGCGGCATTTCTGGAGGTGGCCAGAGCGGCCTCGGAGGCGGCCCACCTCGCTTACAAGCTGGCGGGATTACCTGGAGAAGTTAATGACACGCCCAGAAGCGTTTAAGATATTTACCCGCCTGACGGGGGTATATGGGGATCTGCGCAACCCCTACGCAACCGGGGGTCAGACGGTAGAATAAGGAGTTAAGCGCGTACAATGCGCGCTCGGGGGTTCTGGAGTTGGCGTTAGGTTTAGTTATTTTTATTTTTATTTTTTATTTTTATTTTTATTTCTTATTATTATTATTATTTTTTTTTTCCCTTTTTTTCTCGCGAGTGTGTGCACTGGACTTGTACCTACTACTAAGTCTGCAATCAATCAATCAATCAAAGACTAACCTCTCGCCCACTGCCCCTTCGATTACCCCGCTACCCCGCCACCACGCCGCCAAGTCCTCGCGCGAAGCCCCAGTGGCCACTGGTTAGTTCAGAATCCTCTATATCGCATGGTAATGTCTTGCGGATGTCGCACAAATGCTATGCATGTGTTAAGAATGACTCCTACGATCAACAACACATGATTATCCTGTATTTTTTCAAAACGAGATCATTCTGTACTTTTAGTATATAGACTGTTCAGTCTACCACACCAATCACCAAAAAGGGTAGCATTGAGATCAGCTGCGCGAGAAGCATCATTGCCGCTGAGATCACAAATAGCGCCTATTTGCATGGGAAGTAGCCTGACGAACAACTGTTGTCGGTACTTTCAATTGAGACATTGACAAGGTTGTACAAGGACTCTACTCTCCAGATCGAACTATGGATCCTACTGCCAGACTTCCAACCATCCAGACAATTTGACGTGTCTCTATGCAATCACCCTTGTGCTTCTCTGAGTCAGACTGCAGAGCCGAGCCAACGCATCAAACGTACGCTCGATCACTTTTCCATTGAGGGATCCGGACGCACAGGACGCGTTAGTAATCTTCATATCTTTTAAGCACCTAGTAAGAACGCTGTGTTCTAGCCTAATCAAAGAGCAGTAAAAAAATCATACTAGATAAGAAACAATCCCGATAGGTCCTTGGTAAGGTCCATATTAATGATGGCATTCATCCCCTTGGTATCCTTGCATGGGTTGAAGAAATCGCATATGCTGAGCCAGTAGATGTAATGCAAACGTCCTGCCACCGGCTTGGACCTCCTGCTCACTTGACATTTGCTCGAATATCTACAATAATACTCGGGGTTCGTAGAGTAGTTGCTACGGTAGTCGTTAAAGACGAGGAATTTATCACAGTGCAGGCATTTATAGTAAGGCCGTCCTGCATTTCCGTTGCAGTTGAACGATTGTGTAATGAGACGCTTGCTGACTCGACCACAGCGGAAGCACTGAGGTGGCTTTGTTGAAAGTGATACCAGCGTTACTCCGTTTCCGCTGGACAAGTTAGTTAAGATCTGCTTGTCTGTGTTAGTAATCATGCATTATAGATAAAGCTATTAAGGTTTATTACTGGCATAATATCGGAAGGCACTAGTTTGCGGTTTGCAGTTTGGGGTGTAAAGTAAAAAGTTTAGGAACTTCCCACAAGAGAAGAAAGATAAGGCTAGTTAGATCGTATGAACAAAGTTTATATTACTGTAGTAGAAGATGTAAATGTGGTAAGGAGTGGTTGAGGGAGCTAGTGTGTCCGAATATTAATGTTCGTCTCATAGGGGGTTGTAGCTCATTAGTTGGCAAGGTTCAGGCGCAGAGCGTTCGCCAGGACCATGACACGGACACCACCGTTTGCACCGTTGTTAAGGTGGAATAGCCAGGTATTTTTCAACATGTGTTGTCAAAAGCACTGCGATGGAGGCGCAAGCGGCATTTGCAAGGACATCATGGTACCTATGGCAGCTGATGGAGCAAACATCTAAGGAGCCGTAGCCTCTTTGTAAGCTTGAAACATTGTTCGACGTCAGCATTCAACACTCACCGCTTTATTACCTTACATTACAGCTTTTGATAATAGCATACTAATTGTGGGTTGGGACTGCGATCCTAACAGTGTTCTACAATTAATAACTCCAATACGAATTCTACTTCTGTTTTACTCGGTCAATTCTAGCGACTCATCCCAGCAAACACTCCTACTCGCACCACCAAAGCAAACACTGATTCTACTCGTCCCACGCCGATCATGCGGCAGCAGGCGATGGGTAGCAGTGCCCTGGCATGAACAAAAGTACATGATGCGCCACCGCTCCTCGGAGGACGCACTAACTGCCATCAATGGGGAAGTGGAATTGCGTAACCCGTCGACTGGAGACGGGTGCCGGCGCCGGCTATGCACTAAACAGTAAGGATGGTTTGTACGAGTTGCAAACGGAGAATTACAAACAAAAGCAAACGGTGTTGAGAGATGACATTGGCTACTGCAAAGCCTTAATTGCGGCTTTGTGCGTCTTAAGATCTGCAAAGGACTGCATGGATTCGAGAAGGCTCTGAACAATGGGCAGGTTTCAAGAGTGAGGTGACCCGGCTGCCTATCGTTCGCCGTTTGTACAGTACAACTGGGCGGTCGAGCTTAGGTAGACGTGAGCGTAGGTACAGCAAGAAACTACAGACTCGATAGGGATGCCGTGTAAATATATAAGGCCTATTTCACGGTCCCATGGCTATCTTCTGAATTCTGTTGATTCCCATCAGTTCTTCTACTTTGCCAAACCCCGACCTATTTCCTCATCTTTTCTTTGATTGAGAACCTGCTTGCAACTCACATCCCCTCTTGCATTTGATTAGTCAATATTATTTCGTACTTTTGTACCTAGCTCCACGAACTAGGTAATTCTTAGTCTCCCCGTCTGGCTCAGATCATCGTCTCATGCCTCTTCAGACCATGAAGGACCAAATCAAGGTTGATGCTCAATACGATGGCACTCGTCTCCAGAATGAGGATCATCGAAACCTTCTGGACGTAATCGACACCCTTCGATCTCAGGGAATTGGACGCTACGTCGATCTACCACAAATCATCGTCTGTGGCGACCAGTCGTCTGGGAAAAGCTCTGTATTGGAGGCTATCTCGGGTCTTTCATTCCCAACCAAGGACAATCTGTGTACCCGGTTCGCGACTGAGCTCATACTTCGTCGCAGTCCAGAGTCGGGCGTTCACATTCGGATCATTCCAAGCCATGATCGGGCCTGACAATGAGCGACAGAAGCTCGAAGCCTTCCGGTGCCACCAAGAGGCACTAGATATTGGTCCTGTCGTCGAAGAAGCCAAGCAGGCCATGGGTCTTGACAGTAACAACAGGGTATTCAGCACCGATATCCTTCGTGTCGAGATCTCTGGACCAAGTTAGCCTCATCTGACCATGGTTGACTTGCCTGGTCTATTCTTAGCTGGCAATAAAGACCAATCAGAGGAAGACGCGAAACTAGTTAGGGGGCTTGTACTCTCTTACATGAAGAAGCCACGAAGCATCATTCTCGCCGTCGTCTCCGCCAAAAGCGACTTCGCTCTCCAGCAGGTGACGCGTCATGCGCGAGCGCTCGACCCTCATGGCAGCCGCACACTGGGGCTTATCACTAAGCCAGACACGTTGGACAAGGGCTCTGACAGTGAGAGGTTCTATGTGGAACTAGCTCAGAATCAAGATGTCAAATTTCGTCTTGGGTGGCACGTGATACGCAACCGAAGCTACGCTAGCCGCGATACCTCTACTGCGAACGTGATGAGGCGGAATTGGAGTTCTTCTCCACTGGTCTTTGGACAACTCTCGACGCAGCCCAACTAGGTGTTGCGAATCTACGCGTTCGTATGAGCAATGTCCTTCATGATCAGATCGTCAATCAGTTGCCGAGCGTACTGGAGGATGTCGAGACAGGGATCCACGAATCCAAAGAGAAGCTGTCAAGATTGGGGGATGCAAGAGACAGTGTCGCAGAGCAGCGCCGACATCTCTTTCGCATCAGCACATCATTCACCACCTTGGCTCAAGCAAGTATTGACGGCAACTATACCGACCCCTTTTTCGTTACTTCGGACTCTAGGCGGTTACGAGCAGTCGTCCAAAACACATTGATGGACTTTGCAAAGGAGATGAGGACTCGCGGCCAGGCCAAGCGCATCCTAGAGCATGATGTCAATGATGCTAGTAACGTGAGATCCATCTCACGAAATCAGTATATCGAAGAAGTTAAAATTATCATGAGGGAGAGTCGCGGTCGTGAGCTACCCGGCTCCTACAATCCCCTCATTGTTGCTGAACTCTTCAGTAAGCAATGCAAGCCATGGGAAAGTCTCATAGGTGGCCTGAATCATCGAATGCTTGCATCTGTCATCGCGGCTATCAACGCGATCTTGGGCCATGTAGCCGATGAAGAAACCGCCGCTGGCATAACCAGTTTCATCATAAACCCCTCGATGGATACCATCAAGGCGAATCTCGAAAACAGACTCACAGGCATCTTACAGCCGCATTTGTCGGGGCACCCATCACATATAACCACTATCTTACAGAGAATTTTCAAAAGAAGCAAAATGAGCGCAGACAACTTGACATGGAGCACCGGCTCACTCAATTCTTCGGTTCGGAGTTCCTATGTGGCGCAGAAACCCATACATTCACCTTGAAGTCACTCATCAATAGCCTGATGTCAAGCTCAGAGCTTGACATGGACGTTTATTCCTGTTCTGCGGCCATCGATATGATGGAAGCATACTATAAGGCAAGCCACTCGTAGTGCTCGCATCCCATTCTCAACTAATTAAACATAGGTCGCACTAAAGACGGTGATTGATAATGTGAATGCCCTGGCCATCGAGATATGCTTGGTCTAAGAACTCCCTCGCCTCTTGACTCTAGAGAGCATTTGTAATCTTTTGGATGAAAAAGTGCATTTGATAGCTAGTGAGAGCTTGACGTTGGCCCGTGAGCGGAAGCGTCTGAATAAGAAGCTGTCGGTACTACAGAGAGGGTTGACGCAATTGGGAAGATTTAAGAAAGACTTCCAACCGCAGAGTCTGGGGCACGTGAGTTGAACTCTCTCTTTCAAAGCGTCCCAGCATCCAGGCTAACAGTTTCAATGTTGGAGTCTTCATTGCACGACTTGTCGTTTTGTATTGAATCACCAGCTCCTGAGGAGGTTGCGACGACGCTCTCCTGCACTCCAACCAACGAGAGTGAAATCTTGGAGGTTGACGATGTTCCGTCAATGGAGGTAGTTGATGATTATCCTCCGACTCCTGTATCTACCAAATCAAGAAGGGTAAAAAAATCGCGTCTATGTGGGTAGAGTCCGTGCATGCCACGTAAGATCCTGCAATTGAAGTTGAAATGGCTTGCTAGAATTGGTAAAAACCAAATGGAGCTTTTGTAGCTGGTAGATTAGATGGATTTAAAAATCTGTTTGTTCAAAGTTCAGATAAGCGCCTGAGTGTTGGCCAGAAGTGTAAATGACCTGCAATGTAATCATATTATAAGGATTCGAATGTTATTTCTAGCAGAGGTGCTGAGGAGGCTCTGCTTCACGATCAAACGTATACAGTTTTGTTGGCAGGTTGACCAGCTCTGCCCACCAGCTCTGCCAACTGGACATAGCTGCGGGTGAAGGTGCGGCTGAGTACATATGGGCTTAAGACTATTAGCAGCTGAAGGCAGCCGCTAATGTCCGGCTCGAGGCAAATGCGAATTCAATGCCGTTACCCCACCTACCTAAGTACTCTTGCAGCATAATAGTCTACCTGTAGTTGATCATTTACCTGCACCCCAGTACCCGTAGGGACCCACACTCCCTGTACTAAGCAGTAGTGGTCACTGACCCTTAGTAGGGGTCTTTGAGTTGCAAATGACCAGTTGAGTTGCAATAGCGCGGCTACATAATCTACCTCACAAAATACACCAAGAGCCCATGTAGCTCTGCTTTACGTACTTCTTTTTTTTAAGGAAATGCCAAAAGTTACAATTTATGTAATTATACTACCACTATAGATCACTAGGTACATACCTACTGCCTAAGTGCAACACCTACTGCAACACCTACTGCAACACCCACTGCAACACCCAACCTACTGCCACACTTACGGCAATAACTACGAACACGGCAGTTTTCTACCAAGGGACGCAATTACGTATGTTAGCTGCAAACGCGTCAAGCAGAAAAAGCCTAGAACTACAGAATCGCCCGCGGCTACTTGCAAAATTCTAAGCGCGTGTTTTTTATATACATAGCTAAAAAGGACTAGTACGCTAACGCGATTTCGCAGATATTAGGAAATACAGTGGTTTTTAGTGGCGCCCTCACGTATTGCAAAGTACCGGTGAAATTTTGCAACTCAACTGGTATCAAAGGGCACAGTGGCTGCACAGTTTTATGTTTTGTTGGTTTTGATTCCTCTTACTATAGATGTAACAGTCCTGCCTACTTCAGTCGCCTCTCTCGCAACCTCTTCTTTAGCTTCGTTCCCGGTTGAGGCATAAAAGCATCGTCTCGGGAGATGTTCTCTTCGAAAGAGATAGGTGACCGATCCGGTATAAGCTATAGCTCTAGAATATTATTTGTCGCGCTGTTCCTTTCCGTATTACTTTTCGTAATGCTTGAGCTTTACCTAGCTGTCTCTATAATAAAGATTCTCTACTATAATTGGTGGCAAACTAAGTCCTATAGTAAGTTTATACTAGGATACAATTTTAAACACGTCCTTTAGCTCTCTGGCTTTATCGGTTAGGCTGTGCCAGTATTACTGTTTTGCCTGTCGCGTAATCCTTTGGGATACTACTGTAGTTTTTATTTCGGCTCCTGCCCCCTGTCCTTAGGCCGCTTAGGTCAGTAACCCAGTTAGTACAAGTCCTTATTTCTCAGTTAATGGAGAATGGTCTATTGGCTTGGAGAGTCTTCAATTATCGCATAAATAAGAAAGCCAAGATGTCAAACAATTGAGATAATCCTTAATGCTAGAATTCAAAGCAAGGAAATGAACTGGTGCTTCTACAATCTTCATCGCTAAACATATTAAAGTCAACCATTAAAATAGTAAGAGTTGCAAAAATAATGGGAAAAGCAGTTACGACTACTTTCATGAAACAACCTCCAGCGATCGGGTCATCTTCTACCAATGTTCATATCTCTGCCTGCTGAGATATTTCCGGAGCCTAGGTTCTGCATACCACTACACTAAAACTAGCACTGACCCTTGCACCGTTCCCACTGTTGCATGGTGAGCTTGTAGCTGCCGGGGCTACAGGATCCAGGTAAGTCAAGACCTCCTTGGTGCATGCAGCAGCAGCCGCAGCAGCGTAATGTTGCCAAGCATCATTCTTATGAGAGTCAGCGTAGTCAGAAATGCCCCGAATGACGATGCACGAGAATTCCGTAGTCAAGCCAGCAGCTTCCATCTCAAAACAGAAGACGTCGTCCCTCAAGTTCTGCACTTCAAGGTCCCTCTTCACCGCACTTCTCATGACTCTATCGCCCGAAGCAATCAGGCCGTAGTGAATTTTTGAGCCACCATACTCGCGATGCGCTCTCTCAACAATATGTCCTTGATCACAATGCTCACAAGTACCCCGATTATTCGAAACATGGCGGTAACCTGCGGCGAACAAAACATCAGACGCGCTAGGTGGCCGCCGATAATCGTCAAGACCGCTACCTTTCTGAAGCATTGCTAAGATAAATTGTTGGACCTTGTTGTTATTAACACGATGGTCGGACCTCATTTCACAAATAGCGCTTCTTAGCTCCGTAGGTGGTGCGGCGAGGAAGCCTTTCAATTGGAAGCCACCGTCGATGTCTTTTCCAAGGTCATACTGCACCACACGCCATGGCGCCCATCAGGCATGCCCACAACCACATCACCTAGGCGGATATCGTGGGGTTCGGGCACCCCTCCGCCGATGCCTGTCAGGAAGCGCCACTTGATCGATGGAAACGTTCGGTCCAGGTTGGTAGCAACGATCGCAGCGGCACTCTTGCCTTGTAACCCGGAGAGCCACGCAAGCACGGTATCGTGACCAGATAGCTGACCGAGGATGTAGCGATTCGAATCTCCCGGCTTATTTGGCAGGCGTTGGTGTTCTTCATCGAGCATGTAGCGGACGGCGCTCATCTCAAACTCGATAGCACACACCACGGCGACGGTATAAGCCTCGTAGGTCTTTGCGTTTCTCGTCTGGTCTTGTGCCATGATTTGTGCGGGATCGTGTAGGGACTGCTCGATCAACAATTATTTAAGATTTTCTTTCGGCCTTTAAGAATTAATAAAGCCAATATTACGACAGAGGCACAGAGGGGGGTTGATCAAGGCAGGGTGTGTGTATTGCTGCACTGATCCCCAAGCTGCCAAGGCATAATTATAGCGAGCTGCTAGAGGCGTTGATTCGATTGGTCCTAGATGTCTTCGCTAAGCCTCACTTCTGCTTTTCTTTTCTACCTCCATTTTATCTTTTGCTTGCCTTCCCTTACTATTCATCGTCACGCAGACACTATCAAACTAGCATAAGCCATTATCTTCCGCATCGATCAATCGCACGGGCCGCACACGCACATTTTGCGAGCTATGATTCTTTAGCCCAAGAACGTTCGGCCGTTAGCAGGTAATTAGAGGCGATCAAGCAGAGACCCGTATCTTCAAGCTGACAAGGCAGATTCCTCCCTACTCTCCGCCTAACATGGTCCCCCACACCCAGCATTGCGAGCAGCACCGTCCGACTTAACGACTGTACAGCCCTTACGAAACCCCGATCATTCCTGTATACTATCGTTCTGATCCGAGTATAACCATTGATCACATCTGCGCGCTCGATTGTGAATAACGCAGTAAAGATCGCAAGATTGGTCTGCACTCCGCGTGTCCACCGTAATGCACCACCCTTCCACGACCAAACTCACACAACAATCCAAAAGAGAACATGGAGCCGCCAGCTAAGAGGCGGAGGCTTGTCCAAGACCTGTCGGGTGATGCCAAACCATTGACTGAGGCTTCACAGTGTCACCGCGACTATAGCCAAGAGTCGAATTGCTTCGAAGGCCATGGAATACAAAACGGAGGCAATTTCACTGTTGGTAGAGATGTCACCATACAGAATTTCGGCAACCAGTCGAACAAGAACAGAGAAGATAACAAGTACCAAGTACTGCTCGACTTGTTGCGATTTGACCAGATGGATGCTAGGCAATTGAGCATCAAGAAAGCACATGTTCGCACGTGCCAGTGGTTTCTGAAGACGCCGTCATACGCCAATTGGACGCAGAAGAACACCTTGCATAATGATCACAACTTCTTGTGGATAAAGGGGAAACCGGGGCAGGAAAATCAACCCTGATGAAGTTCCTACTAGGACAGCTTCGCAATCAAATCCGACAGGCCAAGAGTCAAGAGGTTTTGCTTTCTTTTTTCTTTAACGCCAGAGGCCATGACCTGGAAAAGACGACTACTGGCTTATACCGGTCACTCCTACTGCAGCTGCTTGAAGCGCGCCCTGGGCTACAGTACGTTCTGGAGGACGTTCGAGTCGGGCACCATTGGACCGTTGAATCCCTTAAATCCCTCCTTGGAGAAGCTGTACAAGGCCTTGGTAACACCTCCCTTATCTGTTTAATCGATGCACTTGACGAATGCGATGAAGCACAGATTCGAGACATGGTATCATTCCTTAGTGACCTTAGCATTATCGGAGACCGGCTCTATACCTGCTTCGCGAGCAGACACTATCCGCATATTACTGTAAAGAGAACAGTTGAGATCGTTCTTGAATCACAAAGCGGACACAGTGAAGATATAGCGAGCTATATAAATAGCACGCTAATTATAGAGAACAGTCCTCTTGCACAAGAGATCCGCTGCGATCTCCAGGAGAAAGCCTCCGGCATCTTCATGTGGGTTGTACTTGTAGTGGACATCCTTAACAAGGAGTATGATGCGGGCCGCGAGCATGACCTCCGCGCACGGATTCAACAACTTCCTAGAGATCTTCACAACTTATTCCATAATATTCTGACCCGCAACGGCTATACCACAAGCGGCCTACTTCTTTGCATTCAATGGGTGCTATTCGCTCAGCAACCTCTTACACCGAAACAGCTGTATTTTGCAATTCTTTCGGGTTTAGAGCCTCATAATCTGGTTTACTGCCACTCGGATGAGATCTCTGAAGACACCATCAAGAAATACATCCTCAACAACTCGAGAGGTTTAGCTGAATCTACAAAGTCGAAGAGTCCAACTATCCAATTCATCCACGAATCCGTCCGAGACTTTTTGCTCAAAGATGGTCTTAGCAAGGTCTGGCCTGATCTCTCAGCAAACCTCTCTGGTCGGAGCCACGATACGCTTAAACAATGTTGCCTAACATATATGAACATGAAAGCAGCCATCGAACTCAAAGAAGCCTCCCACGAAGCGACTACTCGGGGATTTCCGTTCCTGGAATACGCCAATCAAGGAGTCTTATATCATGCTGACCAAGCACAGAACCATGACGTAAGCCAGCAAGATTTCCTGGCTATGTTTCCACGTTCTGAATGGGTAAACCATTATAACATCTTCCAGAAGCATAACGTGCGTCGGTATACATCCGAAGTTAGCCTCTTGTACATCTTGGCCGAGGCTGGTATGCCAGGCCTTATTCGTGCCATGCAAACAGTCAGTCTTGTTTCGAGGTAGAAAACGAGCGATACGGACTCCCAATTCTCGCAGCAAGTGCCACAAAGAACAGTACAGTAATCCAGACCATGCTAGATCTCGAGGCCAAACGGCTGTCAAAATCCTCTTCCGCAAACTTTTGCAACCAGTTATCACCAGACCTCGATATTTCGTATGCTTCAGGTCGAAACTTTGCGTTTAAGAAAAAGAAAGAGTTGTTGCACCAGCTCATTGAATACGGAAACGAGAAGGTGTCTTTATTCTTTCTCGCGACAGAGCAGTGTGATATTCATTCACAGGATAAGCAAGGAAAGACAATTTTGATGTGTGCAGCGGAGAGTGGATACAGTGTCCTGGTAGAAGTACTTCTCCAAAAGGACGTTGATATCTCGGTCGCTGCTAATAATGGAAGCACGCCATTGCACTGGAGCTCTAAAGAAGGAAGGACGGAGGTTGCCAAGCTGCTTATCGACCGCGGTGCCGATATATCGGCCGTTAATAAAGACAGATCGACACCACTACATCTGGCTTCATCTTGGGGGCATGCCGAGGTGGCCAAGCTGCTTATCGACCGCGGTGCCGACATATCGGCCGTTAATAAAGACGGATGGACACCATTACATCTGGCTTCATCCAAAGGGTATACCGAGGTGGCCAAGCTGCTTATCGACCGCGGTGCCGATGTGTCGGCCGCTGCCAGTAACGGATGGAAACCATTGCACCAGGCTTCATTCAGCGGACACATTGAGGTAGCCAAACTCCTTATCGACCGCAGTGCGGATGTACCGACTGTTGATAAAGACGGACGGACACATTACATCTGGCTTCATTCAGCGGACACATTGAGGTAGCCAAACTCCTTATCGACCGCAGTGCGGATGTACCGACTGTTGATAAAGACGGACGGACACCATTGCACTGGGCCTCATATCAGGGCATACCGACGTGGCCAAGCTGCTTATTGACCACGGTGCCGATATATCGGCCGTTAATAAAGACAGATTGACACCACTGCATCTAGCTTTATCTAAGGGGTATACCGAGGTGGCTAAGCTGCTTATTAACCACGATGCTAATATATCGGCCGTTAATAAAGACGGATGGACACTATTACATCTAGCTTCATCTGAGGGGTATACCGAGGTGGCCAAGCTGCTTATTGACCACGGTGCCAACATGTCGGCCGTTAATAAAAACAGATCGACACCATTACATCTGGCTTCATCCAAAGGGTATACCGAGGTAGCCAAGCTGCTTATCGACCGCGGTGCCGACATATCGGTCGTTGATAAAGACGGATGGACACCATTACATCTGGCTTCATCTAAAGGGTATACCGAGGTGGCTAAGCTGCTTATTGACCACGGTGCCAACATATCGGCCGTTAATAAAGACAGATCGACACCATTACATCTGGCTTCATCTAAAAGGTATACCGAGGTAGCCAAGCTGCTTATCGACCGCGGTGCCGACATATCGGCCGCTAATAAAGACGGACGGACACCATTACATCTGGCTTTATCTTGGAGGCATGCCGAGGTGGCCAAGCTGCTTATTGACCACGGTGCCGATATATCGGCCGTCGATAAAGACAGATCGACACCATTACATCTGGCTTCATTCAGCGGACACATTGAGGTAGCCAAACTCCTTATCGACCGCAGTGCGGATGTACCGACTGTTGATAAAGACGACGGACACCATTGCACTGGGCCTCATATCAGGGGCATACCGACGTGGCCAAGCTGCTTATTGACCACGGTGCCGATATATCGGCCGTTAATAAAGACAGATCGACACCACTACATCTGGCTTCATCTTGGGGGCATGCCGAGGTGGCCAAGCTGCTTATCGACCGCGGTGCCGACATATCGGTCGTTGATAAAGACGGATGGACACCATTACATCCGGCTTCATCTTGGAGGTATACCGAGGTGGCTAAGCTGCTTATTGACCACGGTGCCGACATATCGGCCGTTAATAAAGACAGATGGACACCATTACATCTAGCTTCATCTAAGGGGTATACCGAGGTGGCCAAGCTGTTTATTGACCACGGTGCCGACATATCGGCCGATAAAGACGGATCGACACCATTACATCTGGCTTTGTCTTGGGGGCATGCCGAGGTGGCCAAGCTGCTTATCAACCGCGGTGCCGATGTGTCGGCCGCTGCAGTAACGGATGGAAACCATTGCACCAGGCTTCATTCAGCGGACACATTGAGGTAGCCAAACTCCTTATCGACCGCAGTGCGGATGTACCGACTGTTGATAAAGACGGACGGACACCATTGCACTGGGCCTCATATCAGGGGCATACCGACGTGGCCAAGCTCCTTATTGGCCGAGGTACCACTGTGTTGGTTGCTGATAAAGACGGTCGAACACCATTGCATTTTGCTTTATCTAAAGACCGTATTAAGGTGGCTAAGCTGCTCATTGAGCACGGTGCCGATGTGTTGGTTGTTGACAAAGACAGACGTACACCACTGTACTGGGCCTCTTCTAACGGGCATGCTGAGGTGGCCAGGTTGTTGCGAAGACGGGAGAACGCCACTACAACAGGCTCCGAGGAAACTGAAAGAAATACTGACGAACTATAGTGCCAAATTACGCATGCAGGCATGATGCTGAGAATACCTGGAATGTGAATATTAAGCCCATGATGATTTACTCCGCCCGCGATATCAATAAGAGCGAATGAATAACCATCATATACATGAAACCCATTAAGGTAACCACCCTAGCCACAGGCCACCCCCCAAGGGCCAATCAAACCGAAATCAGCCCCTTTGCAAATAAAGCTTAATTGCACCACAACGATCGCGGTACTTCAAACTAGGTGTTTTGATAAGTATTTAGGCCAGATCCATGACGAAGTCCAGTGTTCACGGCCTCGCTGGCTCGTTAGCTAGAGCGCTGGGCTGCCGGATGCTGTCAGATTATTGGGTTGTGTGTCCGTTTTTTCTAGATTTCTTCCGTGACTAGCGCGCCCTTATAGATTAAACATGTGAAGTCGGTTAGACAGTAATCCATCTGAGCTTCCGCTGTTCAAACATGAGCTTGTTACACATTTATCTGATACACTATCTGACACCTCTTAACTAGCAAAGAAAAGAAAAGCAGTGGGGGATATCGGGTTCTGAACAATATTTGGATACCTAGCTATGGCTGCTGAAAATGGTCCATGAATGGTAAGCCAGTCGTTAGTCCAATCAAATTCAGTGAGTTACAGGGGGCTGAGTTGGTAAGCATGACACCCTCACTCCAAATGTCCCTGACTGCGCCCAGAGCCTATGACTGGTTGCCGGAACGCCTCATTCTCTGCCTTATGTAGGCATTATGTAGGTCTCATGCAGTATTCGGCTGCCTGTTCCCAAATATGTCCATCGATGATAGCTAGTTCGAAAGTGTAGATCTTCTTGGATATACGCAAGGAAGACGAAAAAGAGCTCGGCTCATGGGAAATCCTAGTATCGTGAGGCTTAACTCGGCGATCTACCGTCATGGGCACAAAATTGAACTGATTTCTCGTCCACTACTGTATATTGTTATATGCTTACTAGTATTAACTATAGTTGCAGAACGAACCGATCAGTCGGTCGGAGATATCGAACCACTCGGCCCTGCCAACATCTTGGCTGGTCATTTATAATTTAAGAACGGATGCTACTGGCTGTGTAAACTGCTAGGAGCTGTGGAAAAATGATGCGGTGTTAATGATATTATGTGAGGCTGCAGGCGTTTTGAAGGCTTATAGCTACTTAGACATACAGGGCGGCGGCTTAGCTGCAGGCTAAGCAAGCTGCAGCTACTTCCGTCGAGATGGAGTAATATCTGGACTAAGAACCCTAAATACTACATATAGCCCCAGCGCAAAATTGAAGCACTGCATACATTTAAGTCATCGATACTATCGCATAATCTTTACTTTTTCCACCTAAAACGAATTATTTAATTGCTTGCTTAATGGTCCTATTGAAAAGCTACTCGTTTTGCGTGTGTTCGAGGCCTGTCGCAAGGGGCTTCGTAGTGGCCGTGTTCCATTCGTCCCAGCAGCATCCCAAACTCAGGCAACTACCTTACGAGCCCTCGGCTTGCCCGCTCCTTCTAGTAAGTCTTGCGTTGCCGCCTGCGCCATCGGGGCTGTCCGTGTGTTATCGCCATGATCGAACATATCAGGTTTGGACGGGTCGCGCCTTCGATCAGGTGGCAGGGCTTCTGCACGCGTCAGCGCAGACTGCCTGGATCGAGGACTTCTGCGACCACCGCTTTGCCTCTGTGGCGTATTCTTTGTTATTCGAGCACTGCGAGTTCTGCGAGGAGTGTCCTTTGCTGGTCGAAGCTGTACCGGGATGTGGGCATAACAGTGACGATGTGGGCATAGAACAGGATGGCCGAACAAGGCTTTAGGATTGAGTGTTTACGAAGGTGGTAGCGTAGGACGGTAGACCGTGAGTCCAGCAAGGCAGCACCCTGGCCGGCATCGGCAACCCTGCGGCTTTGCATTCAGAAGGCTGCCTCTGTGCAAAGGAGCGAAGATAGACCGCAATGAGGCTGACGTGGTCCCCGTGACGCACCTGAGGGAACTGTGGATGGTCGTCTACGCGGACAGAATCTGTGATATAGGCATCGCATGGCTGACCAAGCCGCTTCCTTCATGATATGATCCGCATGGCCGCATGATCGTGGTAAACATTCCCAACGCCGAATAGAGAGCTTATAACATGGTGGAAGGTACTTCGCCTTGAGCTGGGCTATCACATGTAGCGGAAGGAGGTGCCGGCTTCCGGTTCATGCCTTGGAGTTCGTCCTCTGGCTGTATCTTCCCTTGGCTCGTATGCAACCATGCCACCCAAGCCTGCCAAGGCGGTTTTAACCCATCGGACAAAAGGCTGATTTCGCTTGTAACCCACTTGCGACTGTTAGCTGGCTAGAGCTTCTTCGCGACTGTATGGCAAGGTACACGCCGCGTTCGGGCATTTAATCTGGCCTATTACACAGCCGCCTTCTTTCGTTATGGACCCAGGCTGCCGAGATAGTCCAGTGTTAGCGATGGGAGAAAGGGGGGGCTCTGCTCAGGCCCTTGCTTGTTCAACCGTTACGAACGTGACAAACCTCAGGATGGACCCTTGTCTTAGTCGCGTCAATTGGCTAGGCATAGCTACTACTTGGCTTAGTAGCAAGGCACACACCGCGCTCGGGTATCGGGCCTGGCTCCATGAGACGCGTTTATGCTTGTTGGGTGGTAGCCTAACTGACCGCAGCAAAAGAGCTGACGCATATGCCGGCTTCTATCCAAGCGGCCACCTCGTCGTGTTGGTAATCGAGCCTATCCTCTCCATTAGCTATTAAGAGACATTTTGCACCAGCTGTTGAGCGGGTTTAAAGGCAGTCGAGCAGATCTCGGACGCTTCGAGATGTCTGGTTGCTTATCACGGGCCGGAGAGTCAAAATATTTAAAGAAAGGCACGGCAGACAGCTGGAGATCTTTAGCAGGGGCTTCTTCACCTCGTGTCCACGAGACTGCTATGGTCACAAAATGTGCACACATGTTACGAACATGCGTGTTGGCGCTAAGGCGACCAAGGTGCGGCCCAATGCTTTCAACACCATCTTTTTCTTCCTTACGTAATGATCACGTGACCACTCACCTGGCTCACCAGGCTCACAGTGATCCAACACATGTAGGACTCCTGTCCATTTCTCCTATGTCTATATAATCTCCTACTCCTTGTATTTAGTCACTCTCTTAGTTCTTGCTCTTTAGCTATCAATTTCTTCATACTTCAATTGACACATTGAACGACTACTATCCAGACTGCCATTTTACACACGGCCTTCTAAATTCGTTACCACCTGCTCTATTCAGAGGAGCGAAATATGAGTACGAGCTTCTTAAAAACATTAGTACGATCAGCTAGAGGTCAAATATATGCCATAATCTGTACATTAGTATAGTGACGGAGCTGCTGTCTATACAAATGGTTGGGGCCATACTTGGAGAGAAGTAAAGGATGAAAAGGTAGGGAGATTGAGGTCAAACTGGTTGTGCTTGGCACTTTCAAGATATGGCCAAGTGGGGCGGCACGGATCCATTCTCAAGCCGCGTTGGCGGGTTAACCAGCCATGTCGGGGTTGTGAATTGAATTTTCAAAACACAGCGAAGTGGGGTGGCACGGATCAATGTCCGGGCCGTGTCGGCTGGTTGACGGGCTCTGCCAGCCGGGCATAGCTGTGGATGAAAGAGTGGCTGAAACCGAGTAGGAATCAATCAGTCAATCAGTCAGTTCACTTCGGCGCGAGCGCCCCGGCGAGAACAATATAAATATACCCATATAGGATACACTGAAGTCTCCAAACTTGTAGACTTGGTAACTATTGCACATATTTTATCGCCGAACACCACAAGTCAATCATCGCACAACATTTAATCCATCATCAATTTACCAGGTAATTTGGCACAATGGCCCTTTCTGCTCTCTCAAACACGTATCAGCTGTACAAGCAGGACACAACCGCTGTGGCAACATGGCTTGCTTTGACAGCTAGGTCTCATGTATGCCTGTTGCTGTAGCAAGGCAGCGCGCGGTGGTCGACTTAAAGGAAAGGCACGCGCTGAGGCCAAGAAACAAGCGACCGCCGAGAAGCTGCGTGAACCTCCAAGTACGTCATCGAAATCAAGGACTTCGTACCGCTAGCGGAACATGTAGCCTCGAAGGCGATTCCGTGCCGCCTATATTTAGCACAAATGGATCGCGTCATTGCTGCTCGGTCTACTTTCGGTGCCCAGCTTGAGAAGCATGGCCAGACTCTCAATAAGGGTGCCGATGCGAGACACCAACACTTTATCAGAGGTAAGCAAATCCAAATCAACGAGCGATAATTTCGCTTTTATAACCCAGTATCCAGTGCTCGAGAAAGTACGAGAGGTTTTGAAGCCTTATATGGTCGTCGACAATAGAAACTCAGATGCACCAGACACCGAAAGACTGACAGAGGCTCAAGACAATAACATTATATATGAAGTTGAAGCCGATGCCTCTTTTGAACATGCAATGTTTGGTTTGACCGCCGTCATCAACGACATGAACCGTGTTCGATCCCACATCAGCTGGATCTGGTCGAACTACAAAATTGGCGTTTTTGATCTTGCTGCGGCTGCCATCGCAACAAATACCGCCATTGAGCTCGTCAGAAACATGATGGAAGACATCCTCCCCTTGTTGGATGACCACGGCGGAATAGGAGACATGCTCCAGAAATTCCATATCCTGCAATGCCTGATCAGTGGCTGGACCGAGGATTCCATCTTTACTAACGACGCCAAGGACAATTTCAATTACGACACCTACGACATCGGCGCTGGTACGTATCTCACAGTTTACCGGTTGCTCGAGGCATTCCTCCGTCGACTACAGCCCGAGCATCTCCTTGTCTACAACGAAGGGATATTTGGACACTATAATCCCAAGAGCGACCGATCGCGCAAAACGGGGTGGGAGATATTCGTAGATGATCGAGCCCTGTTGATGCCATTCCTTGCCGAAATTATGGCTGTTCTTTCTCACGTACACGACTGGCCAGCCAAGGACGAGTTCTACCGCGGCCTGGAGGAGCTTAGTAAAACAAGAAAGGTCCCATTTTACACGGTGTTTTCCGCCCGGATATTTCTGGATATCATCTATGAACTTGGCGAGGATGTCGGCACGCCTTTCAGCACCTTTGTCACCCACACCTCTGTCATGGATAATGATATCAGAATGCACTGCGACTTCCATGCCAACCTGAGGATCAACACGTGGCCGGCGACCAATGATCAGTTGATGAAAGAACTCCAGTGCAACATTCAGTGGATCCTTGCCGATCCACTGAGAATTCTCAAGGCCAGGCTTAATCGACAAGGAGGTATCGAGGAGTCAGACATCGAAAGCCATCGCTTGTTCCGTATGTCGCCTGTTGCCACCGGCCTCTTCCTTTACCATTTCCGCTCTCGATACCACGAAGCCGGTCCGGCCGTTGCCGTTGCCTGGGGCTCGATTCAATCTTGTAGGCATCTGTATAACGCCCTGTCTCAATCCGGACTCTTGAGTTCGAGATGGCCGGATATGGATGTCGTCACTACCAACTTGGGCGAGGACAGCTTCTACGTTGGCGGTGAGACACCAGAGACGCTACGGGCATGCTTCGAGAAATTCTGTCTACAGATAGGAATCTCGGCTGCCGCGATGACTAAGAGCAGACGCAAGAATACACCACTACAATCCAAGTCTGGCCCACGCGGATTTAAGGCGGCATCACCTGTCCTATCCATGTTCAAGGCGCGATATGTTAGAAATACCAACCAGGTGCAATTCACCCAGGAAGACGTGAGACGGATCGTCGAGCTCGGCCTCTTTGAAGAGGAGGATTCTGGGCAAGAGGGTGTTCTCCGGATGGGCCAGATCGAGGATCCCGAGAAGCTCAAAGCAAAGAAGAAGCTGCAACAAGAGAAGAATCGAGGACGGGCCGCGGCCAAGCGCGGCGATATCCCGCTCGAGCAACTCATCCAGCCTCTCGTCTTCGCCCTCCAAGCCGAGACGTTAGAGTACTCGTATCCTTATCTACACATGCATCGCTGGTGCTGGGGGCTCCTGCGTGCAGTGAAAGAGTCGTGCGACCACATCCTGAGAGAGCTCTACACACCAGCTTACCTGGAGAACGAAAGCCGGCTTCCATGGATTATCGGTTGGGTTTTGATGGCAGCCAGCGGTATGGACGGAGGTGTCTCCGATCGCCGACCGCTCCAATTGGCAGCCGAGGCGATGAACGGATTTTTTTTTTTTTTCTCATTACACGCGTGGAGCCTTTCGGGCTAAGGCGTGGTACGTAAGCTAGAGGTAGGTACGTACTTAGGGATTCTTCTAGTACTACATTTCTTTTTTCTTTTTCTGAGTTCATCTCGTCTTGTTATCTTTTTCTCGTTCTTTTTGCTTTCGTCATTCTTCATGGTTGGAAAGCGACCACTCTCTTGTGCATATTTCCGTAGCTTGGAGGAAGTCCAGAAGGGCCTCCTTTCCCAATGTCGTACCGAAAAGCACCTGCAGAGAGAGTTGACAGCTCTTCTCAATCCTTTTCCTCATTGTGTCTCTCTCTACTATACCTTTTACAGGTAAGAACCAAATGTGTCGTCGTCTCCTCGACATTGCACGTTGGGCATGTGCCTTCTTCTTGAGCATTGATGATTTTTAGAAACGGCCTCAAGTACCCTATCCCTGTCTTTAGCTGGATATATGCCGATTGTGTTCTTCTCGTACTAGCTATAAACTTGGGCTTATGGCTGAATGGTAAAAGGTCTTGGGCAATTTTCGGTACGTTGTGCCGAGGCCTGCGATAGGCAGTCCTTTTTCGCTATCCTCATGGTCTTTGAACCATCTTGTTTTCCAGTCTTCCAAGGCTTGGCTCTTGATTCGTCTTTTTAGGTGGCTGTATGTTATATAGGACTTGAACTCTTTTGCGACTTCCAAGTCGAGACCGTCTTTGGCTAGCTTGTCTACTATCTCGTTTCCGGCTATGTTGACGTGGCCTGGACACCAGTGTAAATAGACTCGTATACCCTTGGCCAGATGCCAGATTCTCTGAGAGATCTCGCCGATCCCTTTCTCGATTCGACGTAGAGCAGCTTGACTGTCCACGAAGATATATGTGGCCTTGTGGGTTGTCGACCTTCTATCCTCTTGTAGAGCTTTATAAATTGCAATCACCTCGGCGTCCGCGATCTCCACTCCCGTCCCTAGGTTCATGTTGAACGCTTTTTCGATTCCGAGACGGGTGAGCTTGCAGAAGGCCGCTGAGTTCTGAAGGGTCCCGTCAGCGCGTTGCCCCTGTGAACCATCTGTATAGAAGACGTTGATGTTTGGATTTTTCCAGATGGCCTTTAATCGGTTCAGGTGGATTGGTTTCTCTGCGTCTTTTGGTCTTTGTGGTATTATCACTCTGACGGGGCATTCCGGCTGCCATGGTGAGTACCACCTTGGGTCTTGCCTTTCGATGTTGTTGGTACCCTCTGGTGCGAGTGATTGAAGTCTCCTGCCAAGGGATTGTAGTTGTGTCATATGCTCTCCCGGGCTGGTCTGGAAGTCGCCGCATATGGTTTCCTTGATGGGATGGCTGTCGTGCAAAGCTGTGATTCTGAAGCTGTAGTTTTTACAGGCCTTCTCAAATCGTATCTCAGGCGGTAGCACCGCAGATTCTAGCTCAAGCGCCTTTGTTGGCGAGTTCTTGAACGCAGCTAGGATGCGCCTTGTCGCCATGTTCTGGAGGACCCGGAACTGTTGGATTGTCTTCTGAGTTGTCCTCGGGTTCCAAAAGAGCTGAACACCAAAGTCCGCGATACTTGTGACACAGGCCTTGTACAGTTGTCGTAAGGCCATGGCCGAGAGTCCTCTCTGTGTGTTTCCTAATCTCTGTAGACCGAGGAAGGCTTCTTGCGCAGATCCAATTTTTGTTTCTATGTGAGCTTTGAAGTTCAACTTTCGGTCAAAGAATGTACCTAACCAACGGACGACACTAGACGGGTGTATTGTTGCGTTACCGACCTTGACTGGCTCGGTGATTTCTTCTTTGTGTGTGTGGAAATGTATCAGCTCGGTTTTAGCAAGGTCGAACTCGACTCCCTCCTCGCTGGCGAGGGTGTATAGGTCGGAAATAATTTCTTCCAGTGCCTTGCAGTTCTTATTTGCCGACGTTGAGGAGATCGTGATTTGAAAATCGTCGATGTAGGAAAGTTGATATCCTTTCCTCGCTACTATGCCTCTGACGTATAAGAGGAACAAAACGGGTGAGATGGGTGAGCCCTGGGGAAGGCCGATTGGAAATTCCACGGCATCTTGTATGCGGCCCTCGAAGGTTAGGCGGATCATCCTTTCGGACATGAACGATGTGGTCCATTTTATGAACGACTCTGGTATGCCGATTTCTTTCAGTATGGTGAGAAGTAGTCCCATGATAACATGATCAAAGGCGCCCTTTATATCCAAGAAGACGGTCGTCGAGATGTTGTTATTTCCGCGGATTAGACGCTGTTCCTGGACATGGTGTACTAAAAGCAGAGCGGTATCCACTGCTGATCTCTGCTTTCGGCCACCCATTTGGCTATTGTCCAGGAGGTTCGTGATGTTCGCTAAGTAGCTCAGTCTTGTGGCGAAAATCTTTTCGAGGACTTTACCCAGGCAGTTGAGAAGTGAAATTACTCTGTAGGCTTTTGGTACAGAGTAATCCAGCTTGTTCGCTTTCGGCAGAATGATGCCGATGGCTTCCTTCCAACACTTAGGGTGATGACCTTCGTTGAAAAGGGTGACATACACCTTTTCGAATAGCGACGGTATTGCTCTCACAGCTTTGTGAACAATCGAGAAGCTGATGCGATCCGAGCCGGGGCTTTCTTTGGCGACGATGTCAAGATGGCTCGTTCAATCTCTGGGAACCGTAAAAGAATCGATGCGTTGATTTGCTTCAACAACAACGCCCTCTGACAAAGCTTCAAGTCACTCTGTAAGTAGTTACGTGAAGTGAGCGAGGCCGTTATGCACAGAGCCGTTTCGAGTGAATACGTTAGTACACTAGAAATGGTCTTATAATGATACATTTACAAGTAAGTTTTGCTGGATGAATCAAAACCCTGACCTTTATGCAGTAGCACCCTCCTCTAAGTGTCAGGAAATTGTTCAGGTCTCTGTTCAGGTCTGAGGTTATCACGAATACGATTCAAAATAAAGAGTCAACATTACTATATTGCTCATTACAATGAACTAAGTTTTACGTGACATGAGCTACATATCACCAAGACGCAACTTGAGATCTGAACCCAAATTAAAAACGAGACTTGCGAATTCGAGCTGACCTCCGTAATTTCACCGGCAGAGGCGAAGTTGGGCGCGGCGACTCACCGTAGATGATTACTTGGCATAAGACACTCGTCCCACCTCCGTCCAATATTGTCAGTCTCCCACCGCTTTGTGTGGGCTCGAGACTCTTCGAAGCTGTTCTAGGTAGAATTGTCTCTAAACTTAGTTGCTCTTTCTGAGCCGTACGGACTACCTCGGCGATTAAGTCGAAGCTAATATGAATCTTTGCATCTCAAGCGTCTAAGGGTATTGGTCTTTCGCTCAATTCTTTAGCCAGGTGAAAGACCCAAAAAATTCCCGCTGATGCATCATTTTGAGGAAGCCTTGTCGTATGTAATCCCAGTGCGTTAGATATGATTTCTGTGTGAGGTCATTTTGTAGGATATTGAAGCTTTGGATTTCCGGTTCCATTGGCTCGAACTTTTGACGCGATGTTTATTTCTTTCTCGCTGTGGTGTCGTCTTTTAGTATATCATCTGTTTCCAGAGCCTTGCCACGCATTGCTGTTTTACATAGCCGCAACGGCTCAATCTTCCGCCGGAATTAAAGGATGTATTTACGTAGCCAAGTGACCATCCCGATGTATGTTTCCAGTTCGCCCAAAGTCCTAGGGAACTTTATCTTTTAGATGGCGCCGACTCGATTTTTCGTGCTATGTGTGTCCTGTCCATTAATACGCGGTCCTAGGAGGTTGACGGAAGAGTATCCGTGAAATGACTTGTTGGGTGATTAAGTTAGTCTTACCCCCGGAACCTTTTTAGGTGACAAGACAACTATTTTGTTTCTGTGTTTAGAATAGATTGGTATTTAATGGATAAAGGCTGCGGCGTCAAAAATAGTCAGTACGGCCTTCTTTTGGATGTCTGCGATAATGTCTTCTTGTGTTGATATTGGCTAGACGTCGAGTATGACGAGCGAGTTGAGTGCTTGCAGATCGACTACTGCTTGTCTTTTGCGTTTGCCGTTTATTGATTTCCATATGACAAATACGGGACAGCTAAAGGGTGTAGGTTCTCGCATCTAGTCTAACTTGCCTTTAGCGTGCATAGCGTCAAATGTGTCGTCCAACACTTGTTTGTCTTCCATGTCCAACTTATATGATCATGTTCTCATTTTCTGGTTTGGCTATCCTTGTACCAGATTTACCCTCGTATTTTCACTTTCTAGAAATTCGATGATTCTTCGGTTAGACACACGTCGTACTTTTTCAGTAGACGTATTTTGGCCCTAGTTCATCTGGGGCCTTCATTTGAGATATGTACGCCATGTTTTGTTGTTTTGGATGGTATATCCTTTGGTCTTTTTGGTCCTGTCTTCTCTGCTCGGTGTCTTTGTCGTCGTCATTTGATTGGGCGCACAAAGTTCCAGTTTCGTATGAGGTCAGGTCTGGGAACGTATCGTCGGTCAGTTCGAAGTCCTGGCCCCAGTAATTATGTTGCGCCTTTTGGGTGGCATGTTTTCTGATTGATGCGGAGTTTGCAGTCGATCTGAAGATCTTCAATGGTTCCGATTCGAGTGTTCCATCGCAGTCTTGATGACTTTCCTGTGTTATTATGGAATAGCATAACTTTTGGGGAGTTGCCCGTTGCTGAAGTAATACTAGGTCAAGGAGTCACCACAGGTACTGTACAAGGGGCACAAGGCATCCATCGTGTATATAAACAGGTCATCCCACCTACTCTATCATATAGTCAAGTAGCTGAATAGTACGCTCGTATAACTTCCATTTTAGCACCCGTTAGCATGGCGTCTAATTATCGCTCCATATATTGTCGCGGTGAATGCGTGTTCTCTACCACAACCGTCTCCCGTCCAACGGGGTAAGTCTGTCTATCGGACGGGTATTGGTTTCGTCTCGCCTGGGTGTATGATAGTATTCCTATCCATCATAGCTTTCCGTGGGATTGGATTGGCGCGTTTGTCAATTGACACGGGTATTGCTTTGGCACTTTCGGCTGTGGCGATGATCAATTGACATGCCTGTATGTCTATAGTGATGCCGTGAGCTTCAATCCATGGGGTGCCCAAGAGTAGCTTTGTCTCCAGTCTGTTGTTAATCCAGGCCTCTATTAACATATTAACGTCGGCGGGTCCGCCTGTCTGAGTGATAGCTAGTATGTCAATTGTGAATATGGCTTTCTGCGTCATCTTGACTACTCCCCCGATTCCTTTGGCGCTTGTGGTTTTGAAGGTGTGATGATCTCGAATTCCTTGCCTCCAGACGTCAGCCATTGACGGTCTACCATGATGTTTGATCCACCTATATCGACGCCTACTGTGCCCGTGGATTAACCTCCTTTCAGTCTCAGATCTATCATGGTTTAGGTAAATCCCGTACCAAGGTTGTCATAAAAGATTGGCATCGGATTGGAGGCTATAGTTCGTCGGACCATGACTGATTCGTAACCATCGATGTCCCGGTCTGTAACAACGTCCCATTCTCCGTCAATTGTCTCGGGTGCCAAACATGTTTGTCCGTCGTCGGTGTGGGCTTTGTCTGATTGGATACGGGATGGGAATATTCTATTACATTCTCGGCATGTTCGCCTTTCTTTTGCTGCTGGTTGGGCTGGCATAAGATAAAATGCAGTTGTTTATAAGGTCCTCGAGCATGAAGAAGCCATCCTCCAAAAGTTTGGCTTCCTTTGCTTCCCAGTCATCGTTATCCGACGCAATGTATGGTTCGTCGTCATAGTAGACCTAATTGCCGTCTCCTCAGGCCCAGCGACACCAGCGTCTAGGTCCGGCATTCTGTCTGTCTCTCGGCTGATAGGATTGCTGACGGCCACGGTAACCTGGGCGTCCGAAGTTGCCACGATGTCCAAATTTACTGCGAGTAAAATTGCCGCGTCCAAAGTAATCTCGAATGTAATTTGTAGGTCCGAAATTCCCGCGTGGGTTGAATGGACGGGAGGCATATAGCGACTGTCCCTGTACCTATTAAAGGGTTGTATTGTTTGTTGTCGCCATAGTATGACTCCTCCTTCCAGGGGTCCGTATTATGCATGTTATAATTTGGTTGTTCTTTTTATTCGGTATTATAAGTATATGCTGTCGGAGCGGGCAGCATTTGTCTGGCCGGTAGTGCTTCGATTAATAGTCGGAGAGTTCTGACCATTATTTGGCTGATCATAAGCCGTACTGTTGGCTGGTCTGATGTTATTTTTCTCGAGCAATTCATCCTTATGTGCTTGTGCTCTTTCCTCGAGATAGACCAGAAAGTTATCCACTTCGGAGGCGGCAGATAGTTTAGCGACCAGCTGCTTAAGTAATAAGCAAAGGAGATTGTAGACCTCTGACATTTGTTGCTTATCCGAGCTGTGCCCGGCAGCTCGGGCTAGTTGGAAGATGCCTCCTGCTCATTCACGGACAGATTCTCCCGCTTGTATGCGATTGGGGGTAAAAATAGGGTTCGGACTTTTAAATCGATTGAGGGCATCCGGAGTGTCTGTCTTGAGAATATCTCTACTGTCTTTCGGAGGGCGAGGTCTAGGTCTATCAACATGGTCTGTCTGGCGGCGGCCGAAATTTCTCCTACCTACCATGATTAGGCTGATGCTCTAGCAATTGGAGACAGTCTCGCTAAATGATGTCCTGTCGGGTTGGATCTTTGGCATGCTCTCTGACGCTGTCCTCGAAAAGATAGACATTTCGTTAGTGCATATTTACGCCGACTTGCACTTAGTCACCAGTTCCGAAGGATCCCTAGATGTGCAGGTTGAGATATTCCACATTGGCCAGCTTCCAGTGAGACTGTCCGCCTCTAGCTGTCAATTCTCTCATTGCATCCATAAAATCAACGATTTTTTTATTAGGTTATTCATTCCTTCATCCTACAGCATAACTGCAAAGGACTCCGGCATCGGGGGTGGTAACGGGTTGTCGTTGCCGTCGGCTATGAGTTTAACTGCCCCGATGTTTCACTGGCGGGGGTGTCTAAGTACGGGAATGTTTCTAACGTAAGAGGGGTTTATATATGTGCGTCGGATACGGGGGCGTCGGCTGTTTGTGTGCTCTTAGTCGTATAACTTAGCTAATAATCATATGGGGGATTGATAAACGTATATTTATCTTATAGTTTTTAGCTACTTGATGGCATGTATGCTATGACTTCTGGATCGTTTTGGGCGTCATGAAGAATTTTCTTCATCTGCGCATAAAGAGTTTCATCTGCCCGTTGCCATCTCTTGCCGTTAGGGAACACCACCCTTCGCAACTTATCGACCCAAGGGATTAATACCATGTAGTGAGGTGTGAAGTGGTCGCCCGCTTTGGGAATGAAATCCCTATCGTCATCAATCACCGCTTTCTTAAGATCTGCCAATGTCATTGTGTCTACTTCATTCCACTTGGTAAAGACGGTCTCTCGGCCTTGGTCGTGTGCGCCGTAATGGACGCAAATCCAAAATAACACCCAGAAGAAGGACTCGAGGTCATCCATAAAAGAGTGACCCTCGCCCATGAGGACACCGATTGCCATAAAGGCTCTCGTGCCCGTAATCTCTTTGGCACCTGATACTTCTGTTCGTTCAACCTTGATTGCAAAATCTAGATCAATTAAAAACGAGGATAAAGACGAACTTTTATCGACCTCGTTTATTATGAGGTTATTGATCGAGATATCTCTATGTAGGAGGCCAGCCTGTTTATACAGAGATTCATGTCCTTGAATACATCCTTCTAGGGCACCGAGCAGGGCAGTAGGGGAACTTGCCTTGTAGATAGGCTCCCCGTAATTCCCAGAACAATGCGTCGACGTATTCGATTAGGGAGGGGTTCGTTGCCAGGCTTTGTCGGGGACCCAGAGCCCGGGCGAGAGCGTTTGCCGGGTGGGAGAACAGCACCAGTTTGGCTGGATGATCGCTTCGAGCCGGCAGAGCTGTTACGCGATGTAGCCTCCACGGCGAAGGTCTGCTGGTTGCGTGTGCGCCTGGCTCGATAGTTGCTTGCTTTTGTGATATCCAGTCCTCTCCGAACATTGCCCTGAATATCGTCATCTTTGCCTTCTACACATACTGTCTCGTGGTAGTAATACCGCGCTATGTTCGTTACCTCTTGACGCGTCGCTTGCTGTAGCAGCTCGCCTTCCTCGTCGCGTTCTGGGAACTGCCACGAATCCTTGACAACGAACGGCGTAGATGTGTCTCCTTGCAAGTACGCTTTCCAACAGACAGTCGCACGGCCTACTATACTATGGGCCGGTCTAATAAGCTTGTCGAGAACTAGACGTTCTATCTTCTTGTTCTGTTTGATCTCGATATATTGCTGATGTTCCGATTTGATGATCGTCGGGTCGAAGCCTAGGGCCTCGTCGTCCATCCAAAGGAAGCCAAGAATTGTTGATACGAAACGCTGTCCGTCTTGGTTGATATTGAACTTTTCCGATGCGATGCCGCCAAGCCGGTCAAATTCCCAAAGCCGCATCCAACTTCCACACAGGGTAAAGGCCAGAACAAAGCGGCGCGTCGGCTGAGCGGTAAACACCTCCTTTACATATCTTGCTATGTCAAGATGGGCCTTGGATGCTGTATCGTCCTTCGGGTTGCTCTTTAGCTCGCCAGGTACCAGGATATGTGACCAATGGTACTTTCCGTCTTTATTGGCCTTCGGGTCGTCCACAAGCCCAACGTCCAGCTTACGCTTGGCAACCGAGCCGTTGAGTGGCGTGTCGGGCTGCGCCAATGGCCTCCGCGTTGTTGTTGGTCTATACACTTGCGCCCATTGCAGAAAGCGTTCGATAATGTCGGCAAGCCAGGCAAGAACGCTGTCTTGCTTGGCATCTCCTGGCCATCCGGTCCAGCCTTCTCGAAAGAGGGGTTGTATCCCTTGCGTGCACTTCTGGAAGATCTCTTCGGACGCTGTCTCGAGCTGTAAGATGCCACCCCAAAAAGCTTCGTAGAAATTGGGAACATCGATGTACATAATGCCGAGTTCGTCACTCAGTAATTTGTCCATATGATCGCGCTTCTCCGAAGAATTTACGACGCTGCTTGTAGTGTGGCGCCATGGTGTCTGTAGGATAGAAGAGATGGGTTTTCGCGGAGGGGTCGATTCAGTAACGGCGTGGTAGACTTGTTTCCAGATGTCAGAGTCGGACGCATCCGTCAGTACTGCATGTAAAAGAGGTCGGATGCGGTTTGAGTGGAATTCGCCAGAGTCGAATTCGAGTTCCAGTCGTAGTAGATCATTTCGGAGAACACCACGACCTACTACAGACGGTAGAACACGACAGGCCGTGTGGTTTTGCAGTAAAGGAAGAAGGGCAAGAGCGTGATCCCGAAGAACTAAGAATCTGTTAGAACATTTCAAGAACAGTGGCAGTTTACATATACCTTCACGGCTGGCTGTATCAAGTTCGGCAGGATTCTGAACGGTCGCATTTAATGATGTACGGCTCGATTCAAGGTAATCGCCAAGGGGGTAGGTTTGAATAATATCTAGCTGGTGTTGGTCCATGGTGACAAGATGGTGCATTCGGCATTGGTAATGAGTAAGGAGAGTGGGTAGTCGATCAGCAATATTTAACCTATTATCGATAACTGCATGAATGGGTGCACGGACCAGCCGTGTACTCAATGGAAGCTTCACTCTCCCTGTCTTGCCATGTGGACCACAAAGAGGGCGAAAGTCGGAGTGGCACCTGGCAAATTCCTTGCCAAGGGATTTTAGGTGGAATTCACAGTGGCTAATGCATCATTACCTGTATGCCCTACAGTCCCCGTTTCACACACTGGCAATCGCGTTTTTTGAAATTATAGACCTACGAATATACATACAGACCTCCATATACCTACTATTCAAATACTGCTTTGTAACGCGTACGTCGTCTTTAACGAACGTAATATTTAACGAACGTAATATTTAACGAATATAATAACTTAGTTATAAGCAAAAGCGGCGAAAGCAGCGGCGAAAGCGCGGGTGCGTAGGCGTTGGTATTGGCGTAGGTGTTGGCGCGTAGGTGATGTTCACCTACGCGTGAATATCACCTACGCGCCATAACACCAACGCTTACGTACCTACGCGCCACAACACCGACGCCTACGTACCTACCCGCGCTTTTACTATTGCTTTTGTTACTAGGTTATTATGTTCGTTCAATTACCATATTATCGAACTTTACGTATACGTTAAAAAGTAAGTATTTTTCCATGGGTGGTTCTACTCCCCCAAGAGGTTAGCACCCGCACGGTCCCCCTTCGGCCCCTTATAAGCTATTCGAGCCCTATAGGTAGTTACTTAAGTACTTAAGTAGGTAGTCTGTGCTACGACTGCCCGCTGGCGAAGAAAGGGCATCCGACTAGACTCGACTAGATGCTCATACCCTCCCAATATACGCGTTCAAAACCTGTGTATGGGTGTAGATAGTACCATAGGTTAGGTACCTAGGTAGCTAGAATGTGTGGGTCAAGTAGGTACTCTTTCCTAACGTACAGATACCCTCAGGTGAAAGCTTGTCCGATTTCTCGCTGTACATAGTTGGGTTCAGTAAAAGCCGGCTCCACCTGGTATTTTTCTTACGCTAATGTCTCGAGCGCCGCCTAAAACGTATTTCACCTGGAGTTGGGTACCTGCCCGGAAAAACCCCCTTTGCAGTGGGCCCCGATAGCCTTGCCTAGCGCGAGTCACATGCGGGCGTATCCATATAAAACCCTGTAAGGTACTCCACTGTATTCTCCATCCGCCTGCCGTTCTGTTCCCTTCCGTTCGTGCTATTCCGATTGCATGGCAACGGCAGTCGATTGAAAAACGGTCAACATGCGCCTGGCTTGTGTAGCGAACGACCAGAAGATTGTAGAGTTAGAGACCGCCCTGGAGAATAATCCATCTTCGGTTCTTAGTCTTCTGTCCGCTGCCTTTTTCGAGCGCGTGCGGACCAGGTATCCAGACACTATAGACCATTTGCTGGCCGAGCGTTCGATTCGAGATGCACTGCATATATTCTCCGGCGAGCAGGAGCGGCGAGTGACTGCCTACGTCCTCCTGCGGGTCCTCGACCCACGCCTCAAACCGGACCGGCTACAAATGATCCACCAGTCATTCACGGCCGGGGGCCCGGTTGCACTTGCCGGGGTTTTCTATGCCACCATCGACTCCCACCGCAACGTGCAGAACCGGGAGACCCTCAACTACCTGGCCCAACTAGACAAGTCGGTCCGCCTCGAGCTATTCCGTCGAGCTAGCGGTTTCCCGTGTCATCCAAGCATGACGACCTGGCTATCCCGCCTCCTCGACAGGCTTGACCTGAACGGCAGGACCTAGCCGGGTTGCTTCTGTGCCTAGGACAAGAACTGCTCCCCATGGCCCTGTTTCGCCGTGCGCGTTTGCCATCGCGCACGTGGGGCGAGGACGGCGAGGTCGTGGATACACCGAGCAGCGTACCGTTACTGGTCAGGAACGAACAGCGGTTCACCAACGCACTACAGGACCTCGTCAAGGTCGGGTTCGCCACCACAGAGGGCGAGGACATCTGTGTACGTCCCTCGTTCCGTGCTCACCTGGGGGACTGGGGCCATCCTTGCAACGAAAAGAGGAGGCCCTCCGACTCGTCAGTCACAGCTTTCCCAAGCACAAGACACACCACGCCGATGGGTAGGTAGCCACGCTCGGGCTAGTGCAACGTACAGGAGCACTCACGCTTCCTAGGTACACCAGCCTATGTCACGGGCTCCTCCCCGTCTTTCGGTACGTCATCGCGTATTTGCCCAGCGTCACAACATCACAGTCGAGCATGTATCAGATGGCGGAAGCCTGCCTGTCAGCCTCCCGCTTCTTGGGCGAGGCCTGGAAGCGAGATGTGATAGGTATCGGTCGGTACGCCGCCGAACGCAGTGGCTCGCAGGTGCTGCCCGCCAGGGTGGCGCTACGGCGGCTGGCCATCGAAAGACTGCATGGCCATTGCGAGGAAGTGCTTTCCCATGTACCCGCCCCCAGGGAGATCAGCAATGTGGGGCCTTCTTCGTAGAGGCCATCTGTTTCAGGGCCCAGCAGTACATAGATCTGGGACTTCTCGCGTCCGCGCAGGGCGAGCTATCGCGATATAGTGTGACCGCGTCCACTCCCCCGACCCCGTTTGAACGAGTGCAGCAAGACGAGATAGTGTACATGAGGGCAAAGGCGTATCGGTTCGAAGGACAGTTTGCGGCGGCCAAGTCCCTGCTGGCCGATCTCGTCGACACGCAGTCGCACCTCGCGGAAAAGGCGGTCCTTCATCTCAGCGCAGTTGATTGTGAACTGGGTCACGTCGAGCAGGCTATAGAGACCTTAGAGGCGCACCTAGGGCAGGTCCATATGCAACCGAAAGAGTGCCACGATAGGGTCCGTAGCCGTCTAGAGCTGGCGCTGGCGAATGCTCAGTTAATGCAAGTGTTTGCCAGGTCAGGGACCAGCGATTGTCGTGGTTTTCCCACCCCGCTCTCCATGATACCTACCTTCGCTGCCTGGCAAGCCTACCAACTCGAGCGCCTGGTATCAGCACAACACTCAACCACATTAGCATCGCAGCAGCGCTCGCCATACTGGCGCACCTGCGCGGCGACTTCGACACTGCACTAGCTAAGTGGAACCAAACACTGGGCTTCGCGCGTGGGCGGGGGCTTCTCGGGAATTATATTGACCTATTGGGCGCTTACTCAAGCCTGGATCTTCTGGTCAGGCGTGGGGTGTTGAGTTGACCGACCTGGAAAACAAGGTCCGGACATTGACAGGTCGGACGGGGCGCCAATATCACTTCCTTGGCCTGGGAACGACGTGGCCAGATATACTTGGTGGTTGGCAGGAGGATCGAGGTCGCGGCCGTCTTATGAGCACCGGTTTTCTGTTGTAGCCGGCTAAGGTTGTGTGAAACGTGTTAAATTAAGTGGGGAGTGATACACTCCACCCACCTGTATGTACTCGGATCTACCTTCTAGTCATCCTGATTCAATACAATCTATCTACTGCTATACCACATGTATAGGTCTCCACTACCTTTGACAAAACGGGTCACTCATTATTGCTGGATGCCCCCTAGTAAAACGACCTTCAGTAGTGACAGGTCGGATTCGGGACATCACGTTCTGGTAAATAGACATCAAACTAGCCGCATTCAGCAACGTCCCCCACTAAAGCACTAAAAATGGCTGTTTTATTGGCCGACAAGGACTTTCGCCCCATTAATATTCAACCACTGCTTCCGTTGAATCTTTCGAATCAATCTACACCTATAGCCCTAACACTTATAGCTAAATATATACTTAACGCTTAAGTTCTAAAAAAAGAAAAGCCCTTACATAGTACTATATAATATAAAATACATTCGTCTAATCAAAATTAATTTTTTAATTTTTTTTAAATAGCTTTATATAACTTAGAAGTGTTTTCTACGTAAGACATATCTACTCTGTGTGGGTTATTTGTGGGGGAAAGGTGGCCGAATGCGGCTAGTTTGATGTTTATTGACCAGAACATGATGTCCCCGAATCTGACCTGCAGTAGTGAGAGCATGGGTGAGAGTCGAGGGTACTCCCTTCGACTGACACAGTGTTGCAAGCGAGATGCTTCCCGAGCCGCAAGCAGCATTGCCTGTTTTGTTTTAGGCCATATGATCTCACCGGTGGTATTTTACGGCCTAGCGAATTAAATGCCGTGGATATTATCAGCACTATTAGCAGCATAATCATGTGGCATCCGCTTGCTCCTTCTGGATTTCTGATCACGAGGCACCTCCATATTGAAATGACTTCTCGCGACTGTTGCCATGCCGTGCTTATCATAGTCTCATAGGTGATACTGGCGAGGAGGACAATATGATGGGCTTTTCAGAGGCGACGACTAGATCGGCGAGGTTGAGTTACCAGTAGTGCTAGAATGAACCGCTTGTATTAAATTAGTTACGCATAAAAAGAAATACGGCGCGGATGAAGTTACTCTTTGATTACTTTCGTGATGTTCAAATACGTGCTCGCAATTGGTTTGTGAATGGTATAGGCTCAGGAGGCCACGATCAAGCCTATCTTTTCTATTACACAATACATAGAAAATATCATTCTTGGACTGATGTCTACAATTTTGCGGCAGGATACCATAAATGTATTACTGGTACACGCGATGGCCTAGCGAGCGCGTTCTAGCTTGCTGAGATGGCCTGGAAAGGATAGGATCTGCCATCAAGACAACATACACTATCTACCACCCTTGATTATTTCGTCGGGTGACCACCCGCCGATGCAGAGCTAGGGTGGTGTTCATATGAGTTTATGTGTACTCATCCCAAGTAATTTTCTACTTACCCCGAGGTTTCATCATTACATGCGCTGGTACACTAGACTTGCAGACCATCCACTGCCCGATCTGTTGTTCATTTTTGCACTGTGACCTCCAGTTGTGCTGAAAAGCAGCCAAGGTTATGCAAGGACTGATCCTATATGTTTTCAGATGAAGATCTAGGCTCCATCACTACAATCGGTAGCTAGCGAAAAGATCGCCGACCTCGTTTCCTTTTTTCTTTCTATTATCACGAATCCAAGGTTGAGCTACTCCCTTGCTTCCCTGCCTATTTTCTGTCTAGTCAAGGTTGAGTTACTCCCTTAAGATGGGGGAGGATGCACTTACCCATCAGTGGTCCTAAAATACATTATGTCATGGTGAGGTGTGTACCACCTTCCCTTACTAAATGGGTGTAATTGTAGTATACATAGCATCTCGCCCACATGCAGGGTAGAGGATCCTCCATCTTCTCTAACACACATTTTCCACACTACTCATCTCTGATTTTTGGTGATCATCCCTTTTCTCCTTACAGCAGACCTGACAAATCAGCCCTTCCCATGCCCATCAGCCTCATGGAACGTACTCAATTGCTTGCTCGTCAGATACTCAGATTCTCGTCAACAGGCCATCCCAACACCTCTTTACTGACCTCAGAGGATCGTGATTACGCAACTTCCTTGACCTCAGGCTCAGAAGTCGAGGACGTCATTCCTTACCCTGTGGAGTGGGCAGAATCGAGATCTAACTTTCGTCGCTTCCTCAACAGTTGGCGAGGCAAGTACGCGCAACAGCAGGCTCAGAAACAGGAAGGCACCTCCCACCCTGAGAATTACCCCGCCCCTCACACTTCTCCTAATCCTGAATCTCCCAACTCTGGACCTCCCAACTCTGACCTAGATTCTTCATCACTCTCAGACCTATCCAGTCCTGAAGATATCCCCTTTCCTTGCCTAAGTCTGTAAGCTCAGGAAAAAGTTCCCATTCACTTGAATCTATCTCGGACGACACTCTCCAACAGTTGGTAGACCTGACCATTCACTCTGGGTCGTCGGACATTCCCAGACCTGGATCATCCACCATGTCCCAACCAGCATCACTGTCAGCAGAGGACGCTGCGAACCTTATCGCTGCAGCCTTTGAGAGACACAAGTCTGACATCTCTGAGGTCATCGCTCGGACGGTTGCTCAGATTCATCGTGAGTCCCCAGCCCCTGCCGGAAATGGATCGCCTGCCCTTAAGGCCGACGAGGTCGGTTTCTTTAACCCATCCATGAAGGACCTTGATGGCTCAGGTTCTGTGGCCCATGGTAAGCAGACTATCTACATGGACGTCTGGGCCTTCACCACAGACTCTCCCACCTCGCTGCCTCGCATGGTGAGGAAAAGGTCAGGACTGTCTGGACAACCTGTCTTCAGGCCACCGCACTGGCATGGCATACTACTGAGCTCACAGATCTGGAGAAAGCTGGCTTGCGCACAGGATCGGTCAACCTCATATATGAATCCCTTCAATCCCGCTTCAAGAAAAATCACAGTGACGCCCTTAACAACCTTCGGCGGCGGAGATTCACTATGTACGACCTACAGCAAGGCAAATCCCTCAGACCTTTTATGCAGAGCGTGATCCGCGATGCTAAGTCTTGTGAATACACTGTCAAGAATCAACTGCTCGCCGCCTTCGAGGCCCTTGACCCTCAGATTCAGGGAGAATTGATCAAGCCGTCAGACAAGACCACACTGAAGGACTTCCTGTCTAATTTCAACGACAGAGAAAGCATCCTGATGGGAAAAGCCCGTCAACTACCTTATCAGACACCCGTTGCCCCTCCCCAACAGGTCTCTGCCTACTACGGCAAGCAATACAATTCCCGTTACCCCGCTTATGCCCCGTCTCCCTACGCTCAGCGAACTAACATCCCACCCTATCAGTCACCATACACTCAGCGAGCCAGAGGACGTGGCCGCGGAGGATTCAATCCCATCTTCCGGGGATACCGTCAGGGATTTCCCAACCCCTCCTATCAGACCCTTTCCCGCCACGGAATCAAGGTCAGGTGCAAGGTCAGGGTTATCCTCAGGCCCAAGCTCAGGGTCAGCCTTATACTCAGGGTTAGCCTTACAATCAGGGTCAACCTCAAGGACAAGGTCAAGGTCAGCGTCCATATGGTCAGAACAATTGGCAGAGAAACCCCCAAAACGACAACGCCTCTCCCCACCATGGCAGAGATATCTCCAAAACCCCCCACCTTATCAGAACAATCAGAAGGTATACCATGGGATGGATCACCCGGACAACAGTCAGGACACATCCGAACATTACACCGGATGGGATATCCCGACGATGAGGCTCAGCAACCGGGAACTGACCCCAACCAACAATATGATGATCTCATTTTCTCTTGCGGAGATATCCCTGATGACTTCGGCACTCCCGACACAGGTGACGACTACCCATTTCCGGAAGAAGCCACTCACTTTGCCACTCACTTTGGTGTGGTCCTCCGGAAGGACAGGACATGTCGGATTTGTCACAAATATTTTGTCTCAGGTAATCAGCTACATCAACATATACAGTCAGAACACGCAGGTGACCCCCAGACACCTTGACAGCTGAGCTTGAGAGGTTAGATGCTCAGATTTCCCCTCTAGTCACCTTCGGGGACTTTGAACATGCCCACGTCGCTGTGGGATTAGACGCTACTGAGAAAGCGCTCAAGAGGCTTGACCAAGGGAAAGTCGCCTCGTCTCTAGTTACGAAGAAAACTGATAAGTCCAATATGCCCATCATTTAGTCATCTGTCGATTCTAGGCCAGACGTCGGCACAGGGTTCACCTACAAATCCAAAACCTACCTCAAAATGTTCCTTATGACTTCTCCCCATTCTGAGCACGAAGAGGATATTTTCGGAGATACTGGTTGCACTCGCACCATCGGGGACGAAGCCTGGATTATCCAGAGATACCCGGGTATTCAGATACGCCAACGTGCAACACCTATGATCATCAATGGAATAGCTGAAGGTCAGCATAGCACCTCCGAGTACGTGATCGTACCCTTTTTGTTCAAAGGAGTACGTGACGGGAAACCCTGTGTTGCCTCTTTCACACGAGACGTTGCACTCATTGAAGGCTTACAGGCCAAGATGCTCGTGGGAATGGATATACTGGATTCTGAGCAGTTCGACATCATCTTGTCAAGGAAGGTGGCTGTCATTCAGTCCTGCAAAATCGCCATACCACTGTCTGTCTCGACTGGATGTGCAGGACGTGTCAGAGTACACGCTAATCAGTCTACCATCGTCCCTAAACGATCTCGGAAATGACTATCCGTCGGTCACGCGGCCTCCTTCGGCCAGGACTCTATCTTTGAGCCCACCACTGACCTAATCGCCTGTTACGCAGCCATTGCAAACGACACACTCAGCCACATCCCAGTCCTCAACGACACAGATAACGACATCTATATCCCAGACACGCTACCTTAGGGTACCTGTCCCCTATGGAAGCCGACTGCAGAGGTTATCATGCGCCCGGATTACGAGGCCTGGAATTCTCCCTCTGCGCTGTTTTCTGCTTTTCAACATACACACAAACCCTCACGCTTCCTACGCTGGGGCTATCACTACCTAGTTGATTTCAAATTTGCCGAGAGCTCCGAACCCCCCAGAAACCAGCCCCCAAAACCCATCGGTTTACTAGACACGCCTAGAAATCAGAAAGGAGACTTCGAAAAACATGGGGAGGAGATAAGAAAACTAAGTCATTATTTTCTCTGTCTGCGCTAACTAGCGAACATAGACGCAAGAGCACGGCCTTTGATACCTTTAAAGGTAAGGAAAGGGATGGACAAGATGGCGACACCGGTGAGCCACAGCCCAGGAATAGGCACATCAAAACTGCGGAGCAAACACATCAGAAAACCGCTCTCACTCCGACTCAGCCTGCAGTTGGCAGACAAAGATTGGGGCTGGGCCGAGGCAATCAACACGAGCTAGGTGGCTCTAACGACATGAACTTCACGCTTAAGCAACAATGGTCGGCTGTGGAACATCTAGCCCCTGAGACTTTTCTGAATGACGATGCTATAAACATATCTCCAGCAACTCACCTATCCAACTTGTTCCAATTGCGGCGACGATGGTAAAAATGATACTATCAAGTCTCACTACTTGATGGAAGTCCTAACAAGTTGGGAGTCGTCGAGCATCGTGAAACATTCTACTGACGAAAAGTATATGACTTCTCTCTATAATCAATTTTTACGCACTAGATGGAGGAAGGAGCTTAACCCAGAAGAACATGAGCCCCAGCACCTCCTTATCCCCGTGCATATAGAGGAAAGGTCACACTGGGTCTTGTATCATTGGGATCCCAGCACAAACATGTTGGATTTCTATGACTCTTTCGGTTTGTCGACGCGAAGATGAAATACCGTCCCACACTGCAGGCCTTCTCAAGTTCCTGGCCCTTCTCCGCCCACAGCATCTAGGTCAGCCTGGAACTCGCATTGTAACAACTGCTCAACAAACAAATGGGTACGACTGCGGGCTGTATGTCATAGCAAAAGCGCATACTATTTACAGAGAGCTTCGAAAGCTTGTTGATGGCGGTCGATATTTGACTAGCAAGATGAAACCCTCGACCCTCTTTGTTCGAAAAAATGCGGACTTTTCTGGCCCTCCGGAGTCGAACCTGTGCACGAGTTATCACCTCTGTCCATGGCGGATTAGCTGGGTTCTGAATGTGGCTTGGACATCCTCATAACGGGCAAACGCAGCGTCAGCGATGCTTCTAGTATCACACAAGCCATGACACACCATATTTCCGAGATTGCAAAAATTCCAAATGCGGCAAAACACACCCATATCACAAGCGTACCAGAAAGATATGCAAGTCGGGCCGAGGCCAAGGCTGCCGAAAATCTTGCGAGCGCACACGCAAAACACGTGCGTATTACTAGACAACTAAAGGAGGCTTTTATAGCTCAAGGACAAAGTAAGACTCGTAAAGAAGCGCTAGGTCATTTTGAGAATAACATCCCACGCATTGCGACTTGGCCGCCGGGCTATACACACCTCTCGGCAGCAGCCAGGCCAATCAGAAGGCAGAAATGATGCGATCGAAATATATTCTGACGACAAAGAGGAGATACGAACCCAAAGCGTCTTGACTAAGCTCCAACAAGCTAATACTCCGCCACGGTGCGATAGTCGAACAGACATCCGACAGATTAACCACCCCCCTAGACCTCGCATAGGCTCTCTCGCTAGCCTCCAGACTATACTAGAAAGCCGAACCTTGTGGGTTCCATCTTCTTTGTCGAATGGGCTAGAAAATGAGTATATTGTCTTTGGAGACCCCAACGCCTACGGCGGGCTCGTGTACCTCCCATACCTCGATTAACTCACCCACTACATGAGCCCCTATTGAAGATGAATGCCTCAGCATCTTGGTTTGTCTAGACTATAGAAACAACAAACCCCCGAAACCTCCCCCTTCGGTTTTGCCCCACCTCGTTATTCCATTCGTCCCAGCCTCTCGAACGTATGCCTTGCCTCCCATTGCCGGCTATCACAACAGGGTTCTTATCCTGCGAAGAAACAATCACCAGCTTACTAACTACGTTAACGCCGGTTATCTTTTGCACGCTCAATGATGTGGCGATAATTCAACAGCCTTCGGGGTATTTGGCTTTGCACCTTTTGGGCATTCTCCCAACATGCATCATGCAAGACATACCCGTACCAGGTACTGGTCGGCCTACGAATCGAAACGAAATATCGGCTTTCCCGCTACGACGGATACTTTATGCGTGTGTTGGCTGTGTTCTTCTCGGGGCTATCGTGTCAGCCCATTCCAACATCTACGAATGCACATTCTGCCGCTGGGCGTCGCCCAATTCCAACGGTTAAGGAATAGCTCGCTTCTTCGATTAAGAAGGCTAGTGACCTTGATTCGGCTCATTTGGCGTATGATTGATGGCTCTTGGTGGATTCGAGTCGGTCTGCTTGGCCTCTGCGTGTTGACAACCATTGTAGTCAGCATCTTAACGCCTTGACAGAACAGTATCTTGATAGATATGCTTTTTCAGCTGCTAGAAACGGGCTAATGGAACGAGGCCTTCTACCTCCTAGCCTTCTTTCTACATTTGTTGTCAAACGATGTTCCAGCAATACAAAAACCCCTTGGTGCGAGTACAGGAGCACTGGTAGAGTAAACTCATGAAGGAGGCAACGTCGCATGCAATGAGCCTCGGGGCCAGGTATCATGACACTCACCCCCACTGGACACACATCTTACCGTTCTACGCGCTAATGATGTTGTACCCGTAATGCGTACGATCTATCTCTACTGAAGTAATACCAGCTCAAGGAGTCACCACAGGTACTGTACAAGGGCGCAAGGCATCCATCGTGTATATAAACAGGTCATCCCACCTATCTATCATATAGTCAAGTAGCTGAATAGTACGCTCGTATACCTTCCATTTTAGAAATCTCGACACAGTACTTAGGTTTATCGATTTATTTGCTAGTTAGCGGTAACTTAGGTATGGTCTTACAGCACAAATGCTGTCATGTACGTACAACGATGGTCATTCATTGGGTATTTGGCTTATATCATGCGCCTCTTCGGCAGTACAAGTTCCGTTAAAAAAAAGGGGGTTTTTTGCTTTTTTCCATAAAGAATAGGAATCCCAACTTACCCAGTTGCGATTGTTAAATTAAGGGGAGTGATACACTCCACCACCTGTATGTATATATATCACGTATATCCCCCGAGTCCTCTGGACTCGGATCTACCTTCTAGTCATCTTGATACAATACAATCTATCTACTGCTATACCACATGTATAGGTCTCCACTACCTTTGACAGCCATCATGTCCCTCCCGCCGGATTATTAAATCACTAATGATGTATTAATATAGAGAGATCGAGGTAAAAACAATCGGGCACAAAATTATGTTCTCACTACACGCCATTGTCACGTTCGGCCGACTTGACAACGAGGTCACTCAATACGTGAACGCCATAAACGCCGAAGCTGGAGCGCAGATGAAAGGCTCCCTGTGTGACAAGGACCTGTGCTCAGGTGCTTGGAATTTGGAGTTCAATTTAGCTAATAATATCTTTCGGGTCTCTAGGGGCTCTGATTTCCTAGTTCTGACTTTAACGTAACCTCGCCCAAGCGCTCAATTTATAGACGAATTCCTAGGACTTCTGCCTCCTCGTAAGCCTCCGAAATCATTCTAATATATTATGTCTCAGCCCACGATAATGCCTCGCAGCGATGTCGGTCTTCCAGGACCTTCCGGGACCTTCCAGGAGTCTCCAGGGCTAGTGTGGCGAGTGTGGCCCAACACCACACACAACACACAGCCTACGCGTCAACCATTCCACCTACAACGCCCGCGCCCTCTCCGCTGCTTTCGCCGCTTTTGCTTATAACTAGGTTATTATCTTCGTTAACTATTACGTTTGTCGAATACGGCGTACGCGTTAAAAAGCATTGTTTTTGAATAGTACCCGTGGAAGGTAGTTAGAGTATGTAGGCCAAGTATTCTGTGGGTCAAATATACCTAAAAAACGCACGGATACCCTCGGGTTGACAAGGTATGGCTAACCTCAGCTTGTATATAGATTCCATAGATACGTAGCTACGCCGTAGAATTGAAGCTATTTACACACCGCATTTGGGAGTGAATCTCAAAACTGTTGTGTATTTCTCTGTAGCCAGATCTACACACACAGCTAAGTTACACACAACCAAGCCATATGACCAACTTTCAAGCCCTTTTCACCCCCTTCACCCTGATATTCAGTATCCTTCGTTCCTAATCCATATCCTCTGCCATTTCTCCCCATTTGTAGATTCAAGGCACCAGCACCGGCAGTGGCAGAGGAATACTGCCCCTCCGTGGAAAGGAGGAGCGTTAGGGTACCGGCACCTTGACCATCTCTCCCCTCCATCTGGAGGCTCGAGGCACCGGCAGTGGTAGGAGTGTAGGTGGGGCCGGCCCTTTTGTAGTTTTGCGTAAGGAGAAGTGGGAGGTGAGGCGTTGATAGTAACAGGAGACCGTTTTTCGGAGCCATCTTGTGTGATTGGAGCCGTCATAAGGGTAAATTTTGGTGTTTAAGAATGAAATAATCAACGGATAAAAGAATAAGTTGATGAGGATAACCTGGATATAATTACTGTTTTTGTGATTATAACAGAAATATCCGAGGCTTAAGACGTTGTTATCCAGCAAAACTAAGCCTGTGATGCCTTCGAACTGTGTATTCTGATCCCAGATATCGTCGATTTTACCTGGGTCCAGGGTGGTCCGTGTGACGCCGTGTAAAGCCTTAGATGCCTACTAAGTAGATATATTTGCCCATTGGGTTCGTTATGATAAGCGGCGGAGGAGATTTGTGGGTTTCCAGGAGTCTGTGTGGCTTCTGTGGCTAGGTCCTGTGGCTGGGCCTGTTGGTTTGTCTCGATCGGGTCAGAGGATGATGATGAGGCCTCGTCGAGACCCGCCGGTCTCCTCGGTCGATTCAGAGAATGAAGATGTTTGCGTCGGAGAACCGTCGCCACGCACTCGCTGTTCCCTCCTTGTTCTTCATCGTGTCCTGGGTCCGGATCAGAGAAGAAGCCGCCGGCGGTACCGTTGGCAAACTCCATGATCGTCATGCGAAGACGACGTCGAAAAGATTTGTAAGGGGTATACGGAACCAGTGACTCAGAGGATGATGAGGGCCGCCGGTCTCCTCGGTCGATTCAGAGGATGAAGATGTCGGGGGGCTAGTGAAATACCCAGCCGTCGATCGTGTCTCGCGCGCTGGTGCCTTGACTTGGCTCCTCGTGATGGGAGATCATGAGGTGAAGTGTGACCGAGGCTGTATATGGGCGCGAGAGTATGGCCGCGAGAGCTGGGGCCCTTGCCACGGGTCTGTTGATAGATCTGGGGCTACGGGAACCGAGTAAAGATGGCCCAGATCACCGAGATGAGCAGCATTATGACTCCCTGGATGAACGCGAGTGTGAAGGATGAGCGAGATCGAAAGAAGATGATGGTTCGCCGCCCTTGAGGCGTTTCTGACGCGTGAAAGAGTAGGGCAAGGACTGTAAGGATAAATATAATAAATAAGATGTTGCAACAACACCAACAAACAACAATAGTATCGGGGCGGAAGCGCGTATTTATACTACAGCCGCCGGGGAGTAGAGGTGGTGACTCCTGCGTAGCTATATCGAAAAGCATAGTAAGTATAGGAAATCGCTGTGTGAGGCTGTTGGCAGACAAAAACGCGTGAAGTAGGCTCAATTGCTCAAAAACGCGATAAAAAGCAGTAACATGCTGCAACAACGAGCACGAGGAAGGCTGTGTAGCAAAAGTTACGGAGGAAGCGGAAAGTACATAGGATACGATCAGGTGATCACAGCGTAAAAACAAATTTGCTAGTAATTTGGGTGCGAATTAGCTCTGGTGCGATGAGCCCTTGACCAAAAAGAAGCTTTGATCATTTAGCATGCGCCTACATTGGAATATTGTAACGCGAACATTGCGCTGGAGCTAATTGCCAAAGCACCACATCTGCACTCCTCCACCACAACACGCGTATTTGCCCTCCTATCACAAAACCTATATCATTCGATTCTTCTCGTTATTTTCTAGCGATTGATATTTTTTCCATTCGAAATAATGCAGATTTCGTTAAACCACAACGCGATGCCTCTCGCACCTCCCCTGAGCATGTTTTTGCATCATGGAGGAGTGCTGGACCACTACACAACACCACGCCGCCACCACGGATACGGCCTCTGGACCCAAATATGAAGTAATTCGATATGATAGTTATTGTGATAAAGACGGGAGCTTTGTTTCTCATGGTACGCTCGGCCAGAGGCAGAGTAAATCAAAGAAAACAGGCTGCAGTTTCTCGACTACGCGATGACCCGCAACTCATCTTTCCAAATCGATCACGTCCCGTCGAAGTCACAAAGAACCACGCCCTCGGTAACTTCCCCGTGCATCAATGGCACTACCCATCCCTCCAGCTCACATCCTCGCCAGGCCTTAAAGACACTCTCTTATTCTCCGTGTCGGGAGGCTGTCCACACAGTCGCGACAAGCGGAAAACCCACATAGCAGACTAGATCATCGCGAACTCGGTATGTCGCCGCATGAGACGGCTAGGGAGAATAGCCTTCGAGACCAAGTTCATCGCGATGCAGAGCATACTCCAGAGTCGGCTATCTCGCGGCTGGACTCCGAGCGGTTGTTTCGCGCGTATCGTAGCTGCTGCTTCAGAGCCACTACTATCGCACATCCGCCATCTCGTCCTCATCGATGCGAGCGAGCAGAAACCAAGCTGGATGCTCAGTCTCCAGCGCCGGCTCATTTTGGACGTGTTCCTGACGCTGCGCGAAGCCACCCTCGTCTTCAGACACCGCAGGGCCGATGATCTGGAGTGGATTATCGCGGCAGTGGTGGTGGCGGTGCCCTTATGGGAGGAGTTGAGGAGGCTGTTGGAAGCGATTTGCCATTAAGCCGCATAATAGGTTGACAGAGACGTTGGGAACTGGGGTCAATTAGGCACAGAACCGGCGCACCTTGTAGACGTTTGTTTTCCCCATTTTGAAGATGAAGGGGAGGGCGGCGTGGCGAAAGCTGGAAGATCTGGGGTGGGTCGGGGTTGTTTTTATGGTTGTGTTACAATATGTATGATGTTTTCAGCGTGAGAATTGATTTCTTATGTCTCGCGTAATCTATAGTATGCTATTGTCACTTCATCGAAGGGTTGGATTGTGCCTCAGATATCGTTGGGCAGTTGTCTATTACAAATACTATTTATAGGCGCAGATGCAAGATAACAAATGGAGTGCTCATCGCCCACCTTATCTGTTGTTCGTCCATGTGCTAGAATCACTCGAGCATATATCCACCGACTACAGCATATTATTATTATTATTATATTATTATTATTATTATTATTATTATTATTATTATTATATTAAATAAAGCTGCAGAGCTTTTGCCAGCGTAGCACATTATCTATCCCAACGCAGGCAAAAACCGTGCCTTTCATATTAACCACCCTCCTGACGTGTGAGATATCCTTCGAGTGCCTACGTCGGCATCCTCAGCTTCTAAATCGTGGAGTGAAGATTCCGCATCAGCGTCAGAAACGGACTCGAGAGAACTAGCTGAATGAAACAAAGACGACGACGAAGAAGTCACGGCACATAATTGGTTAGACTATGCTGGGGAAGGACAGGTATGAGAGAGTGAAGCAAGTGTAGATGCTTTCCGGTTGATGCCAGTGTCAGCCACGAGTAGCCGACAGCTGTCGTTACTAGTGAAGCTCGTAGCTGCTGTTGACGCCATTTTCGATTCTGGATAGCCTATATTAATATTTGATTGATGACAGATAAGCTGACAGGAGTTGTTTAAAGATGAGATACCTGTCACGCTACAGCCCGGCACATTTACTTTACTACCCCTAACACACCTAATTTAGACATACATGGTTAAGTTCTATAGCGTATCTAAAAACAAAGGCAATTCATATATAAAACCGTTGTAGCAATCGTAACAAGCTGTCGAGAGCATAATAAATCTAGTATTAATGACAGACACCTTTGCCACACTGGAAGGCCTTGCTATAGCCCTTACCGAAAACCCTAGGGCGCTAAGGTAGGTCATAAGGCTGCCATATCAGTCCCGAAGCACTTTTGCTACTCAGCAACCCTGGTCAGTAAGTAGACATGGAAAAATTCCCTGCCAGTACAAGCTCTGGCGCGGCGCTACACAATTGTCATCTTGTAGACCTTTACTCTTGATTCCGTTTGCTCATAGGATGACGGCAAACTCATTTCACTGGTACATAACTTCTACACTAGATAATCTGAACACACTTCCCTTCTGGAGAGTGCACTGGTTCACTTCCTATGCTAGATCGTATCCACAAATACGTGACATAAAGCGACCGACTGCTCCGTGGTCAATTCGACGGGACGACAACTACTGCGCGAATGTCCATGACTCGTAACTTGCTGGACGAGCGCATGTCGGGGCTCCAGGTTGCGATGAATTGCCCATAGATGCGCGCAAACGTGTCGGTTTAGACAATGTTTTTGGAACGTCTGAGAATTGAGGGCGACTTTGACTACTATACGCGTTACAGAGAAGCGCTCTAGGACAGGAGCAAAGCAAACCAACGATGTTGGTTAACAGAAACTCAAATATACATACCGTTCTGGTCCATACTATTTCCCGCCATATACGGAAGATTATAATTGATCGTGGTATCTTGGAAGCCTGCGAGCTGCCCGATATACTTCCTTTATAAAACTCAAGCATTATATATAAAATCTGCACCCATTTCGTAATCTTGCCAAGAGTAATAGTTGTATACGAGGTTTCATACTAGGCCGTAAAGCTCCTCTTGACAGACCGAAATATATATGTGTCCTTCAGCTCCCTTCTCATTTCTCTTCATTTCTCCTCATCTCTCCTCTCTCCTCATCTCTCCGCATCTCTCCGCATCTCTCCACGCCACAGGTGAACTGTCCTTCTCTGTCGCCTTAACTCTCTCATTATTATAGGCCCAGTCAAGCGCCAACAGCAGTACACTTCGTACAGGGGGCGCAATAGCGACACAATTATCTCTCACAGCAATATAGCAACACGACTGCTCGATCCTTACACAAACCTTTCCCAAGTTATGACCTTTTCTTTTTAGGATAAGATCTCCTCATGGTTAACTCGCCGCGATAAGCCGAGGGGATTTTGCAAAATTGTGTTCGTCGTAGAAGATGACTGTTACGGTATCTCCTGTCCTCGTCGGTTGACCCTCGCCGCCGCTTGCCTCTCGGCGTCTGTCGTCCCGGCCGGCTCCATCATGCTACAATAGTTGGCTATCTGGAAATTTAACACCGCCCCACAGGCCCGATGGTTTGTGTTAAATCTAGGTGTTGAGAGAATGTATTGAGCTTAAGTACAGTTACGGAAGCGCGGGATATTCGACAGTAATAAATACAATGTAGCTGTGTCAGTTGATCCCAGGATTGTATATAATTGTACATGGTGACTTTCCTAGGTCGAAACTATAATCTTGTTTGGCGGCAACACATAACACAGCGAGTTTTAGTAGGCCGTCCCCAATCTGATTCCGCCCATGCCCATTGTCGCTAGCACTTGCATCGGTCTTCGTCGCAGCGGTGAGTAGAACCGCCTTGGCATTCTGTCTGTACGCGCGAGCTGGGAGCCATGTGGCCGATGTTTGTTCCATCTCACGGACCAGGGCCGTCTGCAGTCAGTGCCCACAATCTGTAGGATAGCATGTTATTTACGAATTGACAAAGCTGGCTGAATCTGGGCGACTCCCTTTTTAGCTTATTGCGATTTGACCATAAAGGATATTGCTCGAGGGCTCTCGTCATTCCATCGTGATCCTTTGCAAAGTACTCCCTACATGCCGTGACCCCTAGGTTAGTTGTTTGACGGTTTATGATGTAGGTCACCGTCTTGAGTCGAGCCGGCATGTAAGAGGTGCGTAACGAAAGGCTACACTGCCGCGGGGACCAGGCGCATCTATGCTTGTTTCAACGCATTCTGGCCGTGACGTTAATGTCATCGCCGCGATTAAACAGCTGGGCGACGCTCTGTTGGCTCTGTCGAGTTGGTTCGGGGCCTGTCTGAGCATTCTGTCTCCATCCCTGATCTTGCTCCTGCAGTAATCGTTGCACATAGCTTTGGACTTCGGCATGTGTCGGAAGGCATCCCGTGCGAGACCGTCCTCTGTTAGTCAGTTGATATGTTCGACAGCGATCTCCCGACTTCCGTCCCCTATTAGCTAGCCTTCGAACGTATCCGTTGGTCGGCAAGCCATCAGCAAATAAGGTATGAGCTTCTTCTAAAACCCATATAAGTTTTCCTGTCGTGCTTAGATCGCCTTCTTGCTCATTTCGTCCGAAACCCGGCTTAGGTTGTTGATGAGTTATTCGTAGGTCAGTCTGGTCGGCTTTCAAAGACTGCGCGTCGTTAATACTTCCAACTTTTCCCTCTTGCCCTCGTAAGTATCTGCTGCGTAGAACATGCTCTACGATGTTGGCCAGATAAGACCGGGTCACTTAGGGGAATGGATGCAGACATGGTGAAAGCGACCGGCTCTTTCAAGCTCGTCTCTCAAAGACTACGCAGAAACAAAAGGGATCGATGGGATCCTCTAGCGTATCTACGCACTCAATAGGGACTCGCACACGGATTTTTGAACGCATATATTGGGGAGCATGAGCAGCCATTCGATGCCTGGTCGCTGCGCTTTCGTCCTACCGGGCCAGGACAAGCTGTACAGTTGTAGCCGGCCAGCAACCAGACCTCGCATAGCCACCCAGACTAAAAAAGCAAAATAAATACAACCCAACGCAATCCCCCCCCTCCTTCCTTCCAGCCCATAGCTACCACCGAAACTAAAAAACTTAGGGCAGCAGGCAGGAAATAAAAACCTCCGACCACGACTAAAAACCACCCCCTTCGTGGGAGGTGGAAAAGTGAGGTGACGAGGAAAAGTCCCTCACACAGACTCGCGCCGCGGAGCCCCTTATAAGGGGCCCCTTAGCCCCGGGTCTGTGCGGGTGCTAGACCTATTGGGTCGTAGAACAAATTATTATTGCACTAATAAGCTTCATCGAAGAAAACAAAAGCCACACCATCAAGTTTATTGTAACTGCGTTGCTATTCCCATTCTCGCCGGAGACTCGGCCACTCACTTTATCACATATGGCATGAAGCTTAATAGCGCTGTGCCGACTGACCAGCAAAAGCCAGTTGCTTAATTTGGGCGGGCTACCGACAAGCAGCCGCACTTCTCCATCGGTGTCAGTGTGGCGAACAGCGAACCCTGCCGTCAACTTTACGCGATCTTGCCTGTGGTACAGCTTGTGGTGTTTGGTATAGTCGTTGTGCCATACGGAGAGTGCGAGGTCTTCTGCTATTGGGGCATCTTGTCAAGGACTTTAGAGAATTCGGCTGTCTAAAACGCATAACCGTAGGCGGCACGATGCAGATGGTTGGTAGTGAAAGCATACGTCTTGCAATCTTGATGCATCGCTGGATTTGACGCAAGTGCATTCTGTCGGGTAAGGTGATACTTGCTGGCTGGGCGTCAGCCATGGTTGCTATTGGCCCGTTCTTGTGACAGATATCGTCGGCCCCCGTTGTTACTCCATCTCTCCAAAAGCCTGCCACTTCCTCGTGGTTGGCCTCGATCATGGCGAATGTGGCAAAAGTCGATAGGATCTCAATGGTCTTGCCCAGACCCATGCCGTCTCCGAGGCGGCCAACTTGGATGCCGTGAACGGGTTGTTAAGTCAGCATCCAACATATGGTATGCAGTTGGTATGCGGCGGTCTCTATGTCGAACCCGGGTGGCTTCAAGTTGGTAGTAGATGTTGAGCATTGGAACATCCCGCACACTCTTGTCCAGTCGTCTTGGGTGATGTGACGGTTGGTATATTGACCACCAAACTGAGTATCCGCCTCGTGATCAACAGGACTCTCGGAATTACTCTCTGCGGCTGCTGGCTCTCGGGCTATATCATCGTTGTCGTCATTATTGGAAAGCTCGATTACTTGGATGTTGTACTTTGCAAACACTGGGCGTTTAGCGCGGTGTTGGGAATGATCCTCGTCGTTCTTTCGCTTCATAGTCGACAAAGCGGTACTGTCGTCGTGGGAGGATCGAATGGAGGACTGTTGTCTTACCAGCCTGGCGGTGTTAGACAATGAGCTGCCAGGTAGCCTGTCTCGCCCGGTAGAGACACTTTGGTTTCGGTCATAGCCATCTTCATGGTTTCAACCTGGTGCTGTGCCTTTGCTTGCATCTCGGGTTTACTAGACATGTCCGATTTAAGCTGTTCCAGAATGCTCCGATAGGCCGTATTGTTAACGTTGATCTGTACCGTTATATCTGCTACCGATTGGTCACGAGTATCCTATATAACGTCTGAGATAGTGGCTTTCAATGCCTGTACGAGCCGCTGATCAGCGTCGGCCCTTGCGGCTACAAGACCCTCTAATTGTTGCCTATTCTCGGCAAGTCCTGTTGCCAACTCTTATTTCAAGCGTTGGTTATCAGCCTTGAATTCATCCATTACGCTCTCCTTAATCTAGCGCCCGGCGGTAAGCTCGAGTCTCACATCGTCTTGATTGCAGCGTAGCTCTTCCACGAGCTCGGCCTTAAGCTCCTGTATTAAGCCTTGGATATCAGACTTCACTTCACCCGACGCGCTCGCTATACGCTTCTCTGGGTGAATCTCATTGGCCTGGCGTTCGGTACTAAGCTGGTGTCTCAACTCGTCGCGATTACGGCGCAGCTCTCCTGTCAAGTCTTCTTTGCATATACCACCAAGGTTCGGACGTTTCTGTCTTTTCTCAAGTAAGCTGGGCTTCCGTTTAATCCCGTTGTTAAACGTTTTGCCAGTGAAGAAGTGTTTTGGCTCCGTATCTTCGGGCCCTGTTCCTGTAAGTACAGACGCTGTTGACGTGGCTGGCGTCTCTACTGGGCTTGCCATAACATGAGCTGGCTGGTGTAATAATGGTACCGGAGGGAGTGGTGGCGGCTGGGGTATAGCCAAGCCTGGAAGCTGGATGCTGCCAAAAAGTGCGCAAAGAGGACGGTTCGCCTCGATATCAGCATGCATGGTTACTGAATAGTCTATGATACCAGGTATCGATTGGCCGGAAGATTCGGGCAGTCGACCCAATAGATTAGACTGAATATTCGTGAGAACCTCTGCTAAGCTAGCAGGCCCATAAGAGAATAATATTTTCTGTTGCCATATCGTAGCTTTTAAGCTTGCGGTCAATCTTGAGTCAAGAAAGTTTATATCCCAATGTAGGTCGTTGAGAGATACATTACGCCCCCGGCAACTTTCCAGTAGAACCCGAATACGGAGCTCATTAAACGAAATTACGTTGAGTGCATGCTGGGTAAGGTCGTTATCTGTTACACGGATCTCGCCTACGGCTTCAGCCCTCGGCAATTTGTACCATTTTGAGATATATTGGCTACACAGGCCAACGGAGGTCCGTTGAGGTAGCCCGAAATCTGTGTATATATAGGCTAGTCAGGTCCCAAGTCCTCTGGTAAGGAATCTAGAGAGCAAGAGGTCCTTTGACGCCATAGCCAATTATTAGATTTGAAGGAGTGAAGCTATTCCCAAGCCCTCAATCAGAGCCCTTGTAACATTATCCTTCATGCTTTCCAGGAAGTAACTCGCTGTGCGTAGCACGTTCGCCGGCTAAAGGCCTTAGCTGGCCCATAGGCTTGTATGAAATTGGCTAGCTTATATGGCTTGTCCATATATGCCTTGAAAGCGCATATCTTGCCGAGTTGTCCCATGTCCTCGCGGCTGGGCTCGAGATACTGTACTCTAGCATCTCCCATATCAAGGAGCATAATTACGTCTGGCGTAGCAAAGTTTGACTCGTGGATGTCGTAAAAAGCACGAAGCCGGCGAATGCTTAGGAAAAATAAGGACCGGAAAATCAGTTGCTCTTGGAGGTTTGTGCCGCTGGTGATTCTATCGACCAAGTGTTGACACCACTTCCAGAGCACCCCATTTTATCGAACTCTTGAGTATGCAAGTTTTTGACGCTTTGATCGATTCATTTCCGCCTACGACGAGGTATTGACGTATTATGGCATTATAGGTACCACGAAAATCCTTGCCAGCACCGGTATCGGGATTCTTGTCCTGATCCTTATTGCTATCCCCTTGCCCGGATCCCTTCTCACTGCTCTTTCCTATGGTCTGCAGCATCGCCGTCGCCGTCTTGGCTGTCCCCCTGACCACCGTGTCCATCACCATCGTTCCCGTCTTGACCATCTTCGCCTTGGCCGTGCTTACCCTGGTCTCCACTTTCAGTCGGATCACCAAGGATAAAAATAGGTTCCGTTATCTTTGGGATAATGTTCAAATCAAGCACACTGGCCCATCCTGGTAGATGCGGTCTTCAGTCTTGCCGGCACTGCGGAAAGTCGGCGCCAAACAATTCGTCATAATTTGTTAGCATCTTGTTATGGGGCTGGCAAGGCTCTTCTAGAATAAAACATTCCTAAAGGGTAACTCTGTTGATGCCTTTCCAAAAGCCGGCTTGGATATCTAGAGTGGCGCGCGGATCAAGCATCCAAGTGATCTGTAACCTGTTGATCTGGTTGAAGATCCCCAACACCTCCCCGGGATAGCCGATTGCGAGTATTGCAAGAATATCAGCAGGGGAAACAAGTCCTGGCGCTACAGTGTCAAATCAGGAGGCTACCTAGTGGATACTTACGATCTACTGTCAGGTGACAGGGTTACAGGTGACTAGCTGGTACCCCGAAGTAAGTCTAGTAGATAGAGATTGGATATATAAAGACCAACGGCCTCCCCAGGGAATAGGAAAAGGTTCAGGAATTAATGATATTAAGCCCTTACCCCTACGCTTCTGCCTACCAGTGACCTGTCGGCGACCCTACTTCACTCTGGAGCCCAACCACCTGACATCTACATCCCGTACATTTGGCTATATAAAGGGCTCGCCGTCCTCTGTTGTATTACTAGATATGAGACCTAAGTTAATCAACGGGATTACCAAGTACCACCTCTGGCACACAGTGCTGAAATATTGCTTTATCGAATTGAATGGTAGAGCTGAACTTTTGCTTTCATCACACAGGACGAGCAAGACGGTCGTTTTCGACATGACCGAGCTCTCCGCCCTAGGTCTGGCGCTCAATGTCTTCTATTGCCTGCTTCTCGGTCCATTTCTGTCGAATAGTAGCAAGCAGGTCTTTAGTCGCCTTGCCCTTCGCTGCGTTCAATTCAAGGCGGGCCTTGGTATATTGCAGTGTTCGTTGGGGGTTTTACGCAATGTATTTGTCGGCCTTACGATCTTAGGGATCTGGTTAATCGATTGGTACTATTCAGCAGTGAGAGAAACCGGTCGACGGCTACTTCTGGACGATCCATGGCTGACCACCTCCTGAAGGAGAGCTTGTTAGAGTGTACGGTCCATGTATATAGCCCAGAGGTCCACGCACACGTTTCGGCTTAAGTACATATGTAATTCTCACTATCGGCCATTATGTGTCGATCAGCACGAAACTGAATCCGGCGACTATAACGCCGGTAATAGCTGCAATTCTTTGCATACCCGCGTCCATTGCCATTGAAGCCTGGCCGTCTCTCTCACGGTATTGGGACGATAGAATATGTGCGCTTTGCTTCACTTAATCCTATGGCTGCGGGCATGTAGCGGTAGTTACTAGGGTTTGGACTTTTTACCCAAAACCCAATAACCCACCACCCATAAAAACCCAAGTGGTGCCATGGGTAAAAAAACCCATGGGTATTAAAAAACCCATGGGTATTAAAACCCATAAAACCAACATTGTTTAAAAAGAATATAAGGCAAAAAGAACATCATTTCTTAGATTTTAGATTAGTACAAAGATTAGTACGTTTTTTTTTGCTGCTAAATTTTGTATGCGTGGGTTTTTTTCCGTGGGTATTACCCATTCAAAAAACCCATGGGTTTTTTTGGGTACCCATTTCCGAACCCTAGTAGTTACTTCCCTCCCCGGACGCGAACCGGCAAGCGGTCTTATCATAATGATCTCGGGCACTCGCCCGTGCGCCAAATACATAATTCGGGAAACCGGAGCACGTCGGTTAGGTCGAGCAATTAAACTTTTGCCAAAGATTGACGTTATAATATAGAGGAGGGAACATACTCTGATTGAAATCGACATTGATCTTGACAATAGAGTCGGACGAGGTTGTCTGGCTTGATATAGTCGGAGAAAAGGGCTGAGGGGCTTAGGCTTCATATTGCGGCAAACATGCGTGACCTGACTGCCGACGTCCTTCAGGCTGCTGCCAGGAGTATTTTCACCTTCCCCTTAAAATATTTTTCTTGGCGCCCATTGTTAGTGCCGAGATGTGGCCACCGTAAATGGCGCACTTAACTCCCATCCAAAACGACCGACAGCTTAAGAAATCCTTAACACACGCTAAAAACCTCGCAACCCTCGACCTCTTGCCACGAGCTTCAACGACTGCAGCAAAGCCGGGAAGTCGTATTTTAAGGTACAGAAGCGCCTACAACGCTCGGGAAGGCTGTACAAACCTACGACGTAAAACGATCACGGGAACTCGCGACCGCCGCGCCTCTATGCCACCAAGCGATTGTACCGTCAACGAAACACAACGGTCCAGCCTCGTAAGGGTCCGACCACTTCCTACACAACGCCGAGCACGAGCCCAGAGGGCAGGGCCTACAGATACGGTTTGACTGTCACGCGCGCCCAAAGCGGTTTGATTTGGAGGACATTTCTGCAAAGGCAGCATGCTGTAGACCTTTGGTCATGTATGCTAGGAGATAGCCCAACCACGCTATATACCCTAGGGAGGTCTTGAGACTATTTCTCCAGCTTTAACAATTCTATCTATCCATCCATCCATGAGTATTTTCATCGTGGCTCTCGCGGTGAACGATAAACATAACGAGGAAGTCCTCTTTGAGGCGGCCGGCAGTGTCGACGATCCTCTCGAACGGAGCACTGGCATCTTCCAAGGCTCCGAGGAGCAGCTTATTCGCACCCTACATCATCTCCTCGAGGGATTGAGATGGCGGCAAGAGAAATCGTATCGGTACAGTGTTGAGAAAGCATCCCTACGTGTCCTTCCACTCTGCCCCTCTCTGCAATACCAGCACCAATGCCGTCAGATCAGGCCAGCCCCAATATTGCCTCAAACTCGCCTGCAAGTAAGCTGGATAAGATACAAATTCGGACAATCCAAGTAGATGAAATCTTCTATGGGAGTTCCGCTATATGTCGAAACAACTCGTGAATGTATTCGGCTCTGCTCTGATGTGATTCTATGTCACAAGGGCTCTAATTGAGGGCTTGAAATAGGTTCAATTTGAGTAATAAACGACTATGGTGCCAAAGGGGCCATATAGATCTAGGTTCCTTTATTCCCTCGGAGGGGGAATTCGAGCCCTTTTTATGCTCAGAATTCCCTTCCTTTCCTTTCCTTTCCCTTCCTCCACGGGACCGAAAGGAAAGACCTCTGTAGCCGGTGAGGCGAGTGTCTCGGTGTTCGAGTTCAGCTCGGTCTCTAAGACTCACGATAACCTCGTGCGACTGACTTAACCTCGTACGACTGCCTCAGCCTCGTAAGGTAATATCTCGCGAGCTCCGTATAGGACCCTGTGTGGCACTGTATTGCGCACTGACCAGGATCCGTGTGACATTCTAGGTACAGGGAAGCCCGTCATTGCTGGGGAGATCATCCCACAATTTGATCATCCTAAAAGCCAAATACTTCGTCCCTACATCTTGGCAAAATGGCCCACGCTGTTCCTCGATACAGAAACCGGTATATTAAAGCCTTGGGGGCGCCGGATCCAGCCAAGCTCCGTTGTCCGGTGCCTCCCAGCGGCGCGGCGCTGCTTCAAGGTCACGCCTTAAAGTTTGTAGTGAAAGCTCGTCCGTCAAGTTGTGATGAAACACCTGAAGTAAAAAAGACTTGCTTGGTAACTTTGCCAATATCTTGAGCCTGAATAGAGGCTCTTGTGTGATTTTAAACGGTTATCTGTCGCCACTATAGATGTTAACATGTTGTGAGATAATGATCCACCAATTCACTCCCCAGTGACAAGCAATTTAACTTCGAACGCTTGAGTCTTCGCAGAATACTTGCTGATAGCTAGGCAAGGGATCTAATACGAAATAAGCCCGAAAGAGGGTGTTGTTACCAAGAACGTGTCCTACGAAATCAGCGATGCTATCTACGCCGACGCCGGGGCGTTCGAACAAACCTCATACAGTATATGTCACAAACCTTGCAAGGGTAGGGTGTAAACATCTGTTGTTGCACGGAGAACCAGTGAAGTCATCTCCGTGCGCTCTATGTGACTACTTGAATATATACAGAGAGTTTCTTTGTCCCGGTTGGATCCATGTGTCTAGATCCCTGTTTCCTGGCAACCCAATTTGTATAGGCATCTAGGCGTACACCAATGCAACCTGGATACCGAAACAATGATAAATAAAAAAAAGCGACGCGTACATATAACTGGCTGAATGCTTTTGTGTATAAACTGAGTGGTGATGCGTCGTTGAAAAGACCTCTCAGCATACAGAATTGGCTACTAGACTGTTATTTCTTAATTTCTCTGCTCCTGCTTCTTGGTTGTTCCGATGCTAACTTAATTTGTATGAGATACGGGGCAACAAAGAGGTGTTGATGGGGAAGTGCCTAACAAGGTGAAAACTCATGTGTCAAAATCAGACCTCTAGGATAGGTTGACTTGGTCGCGGAAAACTAATGTCGCGGAAGACTGGGTCGCGGAAAACCAATATCGCGGAAAACCAATGTCGCGGAAGATTGGGTCGCGGAAGACTGGGTCGAGGAAAACCAAATATCGCGGAAGACTGGGTCGCGGAAAACCAATGTCGCGGAAGACTGGGTCGCGGAAGACTGGGTCGAGGAAAACTGAATCCCGGAAGACTAGGTCGCGGAAAACCAATGTCGCGGAAGACTGGGTCGAGGAAAACCAAATGTCGCGAAAACCAATGTCGCGGAAGATTGGGTCGAGGAAGACTGGGTCGCGGAAAACCAATGTCGCGGAAGATTGGGTCGAGGAAAACCAATGTCGCGGAAGATTGGGTCGAGGAAAACCAAATGTCGCGGAAGACTGGGTCGCGGAAAACCAATGTCGCGGAAGACTGGGTCGCGGAAAACCAATGTCGCGGAAGACTGGATCGATCGCTAGCTACCAGATGATACGGTGCTCTTTTGGTGTGTACGAAGTTGTTGATTAGTTCAAGTGACTATCGGCTATCTTACTGCCCCTCCCGAAAAATAAGACAACATCTACGTTGTCAGCCTCTGTCAATTTATTTACACATAAAGAAAACGGCCTGCCTCCAGATCATTTGGAAGCCACCTTAGTTAATACAGCAAAGTGAAAAGAAAATTAGCTTGCCCCCAGAGTACCAGAAGACCATCCAGACAGCATCACCTCAGTTCCATCGCGATAGTGTTAGTATTAAGATGTCAAGCCAGCGCATAGGACGTAACAGCCAGTATCACCGCTGGTGCGCCAACAAAACGTGCGAACTTAGGAAATTCAATTGCGTTGGAATGTATGGGGAGTTACGCATGGTTGTCGCCTCTCAGACAAACGTCACTTATGCTTCGACGTTCCAACCTCTCGTCGCAGTCGCTTTTGAAGAGAGGATGCAATCTATTTGCTTTGCCGTCACAGGCGATTCATCATCGTCCGAGTTTTGTTGGTGTTTTTGTTGTAGATGGCTTTGGGGGCGGGGCATCGTAGTCGTTTGCGGCGCTGATGTAAATGGGTCAGTTTGCGACGTTGTCTGTCGCATAAATGCGTCGGATCGCGTGTTGTCCTTGGCGCAAATGGATTGCCTGAAGTAGTCCTTGGGGCGAACGGATTATGCCCGGTGTCGGGGCCGACGGAACACTAGTAACATGATCGTCCAGAGGGTCAAAACCATAATTGTATTGACGGCTTGGGATTTTGGGCGTGGTCATCGGGATAGAGGAAGTCATCGGGAACCCTTCCCTTTGCAGTCTAACGGCTTCGATGACCTTCTTGTCGACAATTCCAGACCCGATCTCGTGGTGTATTGCTGTGCGCATTATTGTTTTCATATTCTTACGCATGTATTCCAGCTCATTTGTCAGCACCTCGTTTGAAGTTGGATGTTGCGCAGCATAGTTTTCATCTCCGTGCCATCTACTTCCGCGCCCTCAATTTTGTGCTGAATCTTTTCCTTGTCAATTCTCCAATTCTTCAGTACCTTTGTGTCCACCAACACATACTTCTTATTCTTTCCTGGCACCTCATATGCTATGTCGTTTGTGTCCTTTGAGTTGATGGATATGCTGGTGTCATCCTCCTCCCGTTGAAATATGTCGCCTTCATCCACGACGACATACCTATCGCAATTTCAGCTTGACGTTAGATACATCCCCGGAAGGGTTAACCTGGTCCCTGATGCCCTTTCACGGATTGCCAACAATTCTAGATGCGGCAGACGACGCAACAGCGAGGGGTGATGACCATGGCTCGCTGGAAGATGTTGTCGATGAGATCGGATACTTCGCGGAAACCGAGATAAGGCCTGAGCGAAGAATTGAAATCAAAGTTACAACGCGGTTATGAGACGGACCAGAAATTCACAAAGATAATCGCGGAGATCAAGAGACGTGGGCTGGCGATCGACGCGGCAAGGAAGAAAGAGAAAAGGACGATACCGTCCTGCGATCATATCCGTCGGTCGCTTTCTCGTACGTAATAGCAGATGGTCTCCTGTACTCACAACATACAGACGGGGAGAAACGGTTGTGTATTCCTGAAAACTGCAGGGACAACATCTTGGAGATGGCACATGACGACAAGCACCATTTCGGACCGGAAAGGATGTTTCATGAACTGCAGGGATTTACGATGCATAACATGGCTAAGTGGGTAAAGAAATATCAGAAACACTGCCCACAATGTCTTGAGAATGCGACAAGCCGGCAGAAGACCCTCGGGAATTGAAGCCGATCCGGGGGCCGCCTTTACCATTCCATGCAATGGACTTTATCACAGGATTACCAAAGGCGTCTTCTGCAGGATCATTCTGGCAGATACCCGGACATGATACTTTTGATGCGCTGCCGACGGTTACATGTAAGTTTAGCAAGAAGACCAATGTTGCGGAAGACCAACGTTGCGGAAAACCCAACGTCGCGGAAGGCTTGGTCGAGGAAGACCAACGTCCTCTAGGCAGACCAAATTTGGTCTAGCACGGGCTCCTCGTCCGATCACTTGATCTGGACGAAGGCGACTAAGTGCATCAGGAACAAAATTCAACCTACCAGGCAGGTGATACACCTGCAGGCCGTACTGCGAAAGGTAAATCGAAGCATTAACAAGGCGCTTGTTAGCCCGATCCATAGACGCTGTGTTGAATTTTGTCTGGTCCAAAATGCCCTTGGTCACAGAGTGGTCGGTAAGCATAACAACTGGATCTTGTGAGCCTCGACCGTGGTGCGCAGCTTCCTGCACGCCCATACCACGCACGCAACCTCCAACTCGGAAGGTCTATAGCGCAGCTCGGCATTCGTAAGGCAGCGACTCAGAAACAGGTCTGCGCGTGTGTTCGTAGGTTTGTGTAAGTGCTCGTAGGCTATTTCGAGGCTATTGGCACGGGAAACGCGTGTTCGAGGGCTACCAGAGCTCTAAATAGCTGTTCCAAGCTAGAAGCGCGTTTTTTGTGTGATTGAATGCCAATTGTGTTGATTGGAAAGCTTTGCTTTCCCTCGAATAGGTATTTACAACGTTAGGTAAATTAAGTATGAGAGGGAAGGCGAAGCTTGAGAAGTTAAGCCGCTTAACTTAAGCGGTGACCCCTAAAACTCTAAATCGATTCTGCAAGCTGCTGATTGGTCCAACTCTAAATCGAGGCATCAACTGTCAGATTCAGTGATGTGTGTGTATTGATCTATCTGTGTATCGCTGCCAAGCTCAATTGAGGCATTTCTAGTACAAGGTACCTAAAGGGAGCACTAGCCACTAGTTAAGCCCCGGCGCACTGCCACATATATTAAGTAAGCAACCTGGTGATCTATCTAGTGATGTATAGCCAGATCACCAGTCGGTGCGTAATCCAACAATTGGCCCATACGGACTCTGCAAAGATCCTAGAACTTTACGGTTGAATGATGCGTGGTCTATCCTAGCACAGGCTCAGGTATGTGCCTGGCACACGTAAACGGACTAGGATCGGCCTCCCATCGAGGCGGTAGTATCACGAGATCGTGTGCGAAGTGTCGCATGTCGCTTACCAGCGGAGCTAGCTTGGAGAATAGCGCGGGACGCCGTGGATACCGGCATTGTCCCGCTCCGAGAACGAAAGGTAGTATTTCCCGTCTCAGGTTTCGCTTTTGTACGTATTATATGAAGCTCCGCACTAAGGTACTACTTTATCTCGTCGTTAGATGTTTCCACTTTCGAAATCTAAGTCTATCCCGCATGCTTTGAGGTTTCCAATCCTAGCGCCTCTCGTGAAATCTGGGCTGCAAATTCACTTTGCGGGCACAATATATTCCCTAGGATGCCCAACAAGATCAGCTCATTGTCGATTCATAGCGATTAGTGTAGGTTAGTATGGTGTAGGCAACGTACCATTTGTAAAAATAGTAAGGATAGTAGGATTAGCTCGTGGAAGTGGTGGTGTTAGTGTTTAGACGAATGTTAGAAACGCGGAAGGGGAAACATAAAGAATATTGCCTACCGACGACATCTCGTAGTCTCCGCGCCGAACCACGAACCAAACGATGTAGAATCGTGCCAAAACTTTGCGTAAGTCTTCGCGCCCCCCTTCTAGATTGCCGGTAACTCCTGAATCAACTTGTAAATCTTTTTTTAGGGGGGAATCTAGTCACCCAACCCGGCCACTCAGATACCTACTCGGAGAGTTTCATTACGTCGTTTATTCGAGATTTCAAGATTTCAAGTATATAATTACGATGGCGACCGGACAGTGCTGGAGCATGTTATTAAGAAGGTCGAAACTGAGAATTTATGACTTCAATCGCGCAGAGGATGACGGCGCGGAGTGGATGTTACAGTAGAGGGATTAAATTGAACGTGCCCAAAGCACCAATATAATAGTTACCTATAGATAATCCTCGAATTTCTCTCGTATTACGAACCGATATAAAGTGTTGTCACAAGGGCTCAGATAGAGGGCTTGGAAATAGTTCAATTGAATAACAATCAACTAAGATGTCAAAGGTGCCATGGAGATCATTCTTCTCTATTTCTCTAGGCAGGACGATTCCGTGCCTTCTATGCTCGAATCCTTCCTCGTATCATTCCTATAGCTTCGCGGACCTCCGTAGACTCATGTAGCCAGAGTCTGTGTGTAGGTGAGCGACTGAGGCTAGGCTCACGATAACTTCGTGCGACTGCTTCAGCCTCGTAGGGTAGTATTTAGCGAGCTCCGTGCGAGATCCGCGTGATAGGTGTATATACCCTCTTAAAAGAACCAATCTTCTGCCATGGCGGCTTGCCGTCGTTTCTGTGTCAAAGTCACTTGCGATTCAGGGTGGTCTACAACCTGTTGAGGTGTTGGTAACCAGTCGTAACCCTGTTCAGGGGTGTACTCAAAAGTATCTTCAGCACCATAGTCACACCGCTCGAGACATAGTACTCCTCCACGAACTGGGTCACTCGATAGAGCTACAACCTCTTGGCCGGCACTGGTAAAAGACACACCGGCTAGTTCGCCGAAGACATCAATTGTTTGTTTGCCGTTGAATGTTTGCGCATCGATGATGTTGATTATGTCTGCTTCTTCAGCTGCGAGTAGTAGCCGTTTTCCGGACCCGAGGGGAGAAAATTGTAGGCTTCGAACGCCCGCCATTTCAGTCCGCATCACGCTAAGACTGATACTTTCTCCCTGACTATTTTTCCACTTACGAGCATCCCAGATCCGGATGCTTTTGTCTTGATTCGCAGTGGCTACTGTCCAGCCGTCAGGTGCCCAATCACAAGCAAATCCGTAGTCTCTATGCCCCTCTAGACTTTGGAGGATTTCCCCTGTTTCAGCCTCCGTAATTAGAACATTTTGTAGGTCGCCAACCATGACACGAAGTCTCTTGTCCGGGCTAAGAGCAGTACAATTGAGTGGGTAGTGACCGTACGTCTTGTTGAGAATAGTGTCATTCTTAGCTAGCTCTACTACCCGAAAGCTATCATCGTTGGAGGAAAATGCTGCAAGAGGTGTGGATGAATAGCGAGAGGAATTAACTTGCACATGGGTGGTAATAGCGTTCGGATGATCAGTAAGCTGCCCGTCGTAATATAACCGCTCGTCGTCTACATTTAGACAGCGATAGCGATATGTCCCATAGAAACTGCCTGTGACTAGCATGCCTTTCTCTGCTGATATAGCAGAAACATGGGCATCATTGGTAGTTTTGAACGTCATAGCAGTTTTGACATCCCCAGTAGTAGGATCTAACCTTTGAACTGTGCCGGATATGCAGGATAATACACAGCCGTCCGAGAGGCGCAACCCATGATGTTACGTAGTTGGAAGTGTACTAGATGTACGTCTGTTCGTAAATCCATGCTGCGAAATCGAAAATAATTTTCATAGCGAGTAAGTAACTTGTCAGGAATAGAAGGACCCCAGACGTCTGAATTGGGCTTGCTGGTATAGTTTTGAAACGTTTTGGCCCGGCAATTTCGTGCCAAGCTCCTAGTCACACCTAAATGCTGCCAATTGATACCTTGTAGATCGCATTTATCACCTTTTAAGTCATCGTATGTAATCCTCGACTGGTCCAGCTGCGTTATGCTTATTGCGTTGCGAGGGACGCCCCCAATATCTTTCAACCTGTTTCGCCTTTTGTATAGTTGCCAAAGTCGTAGAAAACCAAAGCAGTCATGGTTACCGGACATGACAATGCTAAAATTGGGGTCGAAACCAGGGGATGTCTTGATTATCCATGTCTTGTTCGACCGGCAGCGGAGGAGGATTAACGATGACCGAGTCAAGAGGAAGATTGGCTGAGGACAGCATAAATGGCTGAGGAGCTACATTACTTGTAGGACGCACCACCAAATTCAAGTCCTGGCGGCGTGTCTTGTGGCGGCGATATAGGTGGCTGACTGTACGTTTCTTCCATGTCGATATGATACAAAGGAGGTCAACCTTTTCAATAGTTGAACGGCGGTAGTTTTGCGCATGAGACACAGTAGGGAAATTGGTTTATAGTTTCATAGGTTTCATGGTTGGTAGGTAGTGTTTATATTAAGACGAGGCGTTTATAGTGGATGAGACGAGTGAGTCTGTCGGGACAAGACCTCTTCGGCGACACAACGATTAGGCTCAAAGAAGAAGAGAGCCTAGAGGTTGATTCCGAGTATGCACTATTCTCAAAGGTAGAGAGAGCATCGTCTGTGGCACTAAGTATTAAACCGCGATTGGATAGAGGGTGCCGCGAAGACTGCTGAGCCCTCCTAATACATGACATAGGTGGAGAGTTTTGCTTTTCCAGATCGTCAACAATCGCAGGTTGCGCTTTGCCACTTGATGCAGGCTCATATACTGCTGAAACCCCGCGATGGGCAATGACGATCATGGGACACAGGCATTAGTGGAGTCCCTTTTGCTCTAGACCTGATGGACCCCCACGTTGTTGCAAACATCCCTGTCAGTAGGGCAGTACATGGGGGTTCAGGCTTGTAGACCGCACTAGGCCTACAAGTATATCAAGCAGCGTGTGCGGCTAGGCTTTTCGAACCCCCACATGTTATGAAACTAACCATTTCTAGAAATCGAACCCCAAGAGCCCGAGCTACAGCCCACGCCGACGAAGAAGGGCCTCTCCGATCCGTCCTCTGTCGTCACCTCGCCCTCCGGAATACACAATTCGCCGTCTAAGCGCCTTAGGAGAAGTAAGGCTCTCGCGGCCAAGATGAATAGCTCGCCTCTCAAGCAGCCCCCTCTGCGCCCCCGGATCTGACGATCGAGGAATCGGCCCCGTTACGAGACGCGCTGAGAGAGGAGCCTAGGCGTAGGCGTCGGAAATGGGTACCGCACCCGGCGCGCCAGGTGCCGGAGCCGGATCCCCTCGAGGACAAAAAGGCGCTACGCGACGCCCTGCTGGCCGAGGTCGCGCAGCTCGAAGAGGATCTGCGAGTCGCATCTCGCGAGAACGAGCGGCTGCATCGCGCACAAGGGGCGTCGCGTCGACAAACCGCCGATCTCCTCCCCGACGCCGAAGAGCAGAGCCGCTTGCTCGACATGTTACGGCGACACGCGCTCCCGCCCAAAAAGGAGGCACCACCTGATCCTGGCCAGGACTGGCTCGAGGCGGCGATGAATCCGATCGGCTTCCTCCCGTTTGGTCACGGCGCTCTCGCTCCGCCGCTCGTCCTCCCGGGCGCAGTGAAAGAGAAGGAAGAAAAAAGGAGGCCCCGCCTGTCTCCCATCATCCTATCCCCATGACAGCTGACGAAGAGCTGCCTTATCTACAAGTCTTCACCCCGCTTAATTTCACCTCCACCATCACTACGCTTGGCAGGAGGACCCAGAGGCACCGCTACTACAACGACATGCAATATCCGTCGCCTCGAGCTCGCCGGGCTTATTCGCCGCTACTATCGATATGACAGTCAACACAAAGTCGCTCTCGATCGCAGAGCTGGCGTGCCCCGCCTTGATCCCGCCGCTGTTACTGAGTTAGGGCCTTTCATTGAAAAGATGCTCCGCGGCGGCGGCAATAGCGCCCTCACGAGAAACGTCAGCGTCGTCACGTGGGCCATGGGAGAGTGGGTACGCCTCGCGACGCGCCGCGCACGGTTCTGGCACGCCGTCACCCGCGAGCTGGGAGTCCCGAAAAGGTCCTGCGGTGTGCGGAGAGTTTGCGGAAGGAGGAGGAAGAGGAGGAGGAGAGGTCGGGGCGCTCATAATAATGACGAAGATGCGGAGGATGAGTCTGAGAAGAAAGGCCCGTCGAAAGCTGATGTCATTGCCTTGATGGGCCGCTCGAGTCTCGACTTGGATATATCGACCGCTGATCACGGGATGACGATGGAGAAAAGCAAGTCACGGCGCGTATCAATTGGAAGGTCGAATTCGACTGGACTGGTGAGGCCAAGAGTCGGATCGGCCTTTTGCTAAGCGCGCCTGCAAAATGTTGAGTTTACTCCCCGCTCTCCATCATACTATTGTTTCTCCTTCTTTTTTAAAATCTGCAAATGATACGTAATTATTCTGTTATTTACTAACCCGTTCATCAGGGCACGCGCGCGACGAGAAGAAGTCCCTGGCGGCCTGCCGGATATGCTCGATAAGCTCCTGGCCGAGAGGAAGGATCCTCTCGAGGCGGTTAAGATCGTAGTTGCGCTTGTCGTGGGCGATGGAGTACTGTCTTGAGGCGTTAGCGGTGTCTGTTATCTGGGAATAATGCCTGCCTGCCTGCCTGCTTGTCCTAAGGCAGATAGATAGATGGCGGTACTGTTTACATGGGCCGGTTATGGGTTGTGTGGTTGTGGTGTCAGGGGGTCAGGGATATGAATTATGAGACCTGGGCTTTGGGCGATTCTGTCCTGGGGCGTTGATTCTTAGAAATGAATAGCCGTAATTCAATTTCATCGCCGGATTTGTTGATTTTAATTTGGGTGTTTTCAAGTTGTCTGTGGTTGTGTGGGAGGGTTTCCTCATGAACACCTCACTTGCCCATAGGTTTACTATGAGGTTGATGATGAGACCTGTGGGGCGATGTCTCGGATCGAGACGTTATCTCTCTCTATGGTCTACGTCGGTCGTGACGATGGTGAACTTCATCGCTTGACTGTGAAAACTAGGGGTTTGGCTATACTTTAATTTGCCGCGTGAACTTGATGATTTAGTCCCGAAAGACTAAGTGGAGGAGCAAGCCACTGGCCGAGCCACACCACACTTGCCACATATATTAAGTAGGTAGGTAATCAAGAGGGCGACCTAATTAGTGATGTCTCAGGAAATCATTAGTTAGTGAATAATCCAACAGGTTTTGGGTCAAAAACCCAAACCCTAACCGTAACTATATGCGTAGCCTTGGCCTGTATGGGTACAGCCACTTAAGATGTTCAGCTCATCATCTTTTCTGTACACGGTGAAGAGATTATCAAGGACTGGCTACTGATGGCGTCATATTCTGCGCCTCTAGAATTAGCATCCTGGTTTATAGATATGGTAGAGTTGTGTGCGTGGTACACCTCTTCAGGCCCCACAAGCTCGCTCAGTATCTGAATAGATCTGCTACTCATGGCGCAGTGTTATAAACCTTTCTTGCCGCGCACGGCTACTAGTGTGAATCCATCAAGCCGAGATATGTATAACCATCTGAGCAGCTAGAACCGTAGTCACATACGATCGCAGAGATACGACGGCGCGCGTCTTCAAAAGGCGTACCACACCAGCCGCACATTTGGGGTCGATATAACTGATACATTTTCGGCGTCGGATTTCCTTCAACTCGTCAGCACTTACGAATTCCGGCATACACTGCGAGCCACCGTGAAAGCTAGTGGCATCCGCAATCCCCAACGACGTTTGTCAAACTAGCACTTACGTCAAGGCAGACTATCCACGTCTTAGCACGGTTACCACGGCTTCAGGGGCACCAGAGATGGAAGGATAATTATACAAGTCAGTAGAGGTTTGGAATTTCCCCATTGCTTTACCTTTGCTAACGCAAGAATTGCACCTCGACCTCCACATCTAATTTCAAGGTCAAGCCAATGACTAACTTAGTCTTATTTCTTATGAATGAAATGAGGAATGACGACGACGAGCTTCGATGATACCCTTGCGACAAGGGCTTTTTGTAGCTTTCCAGAAGATAACAGAATATACCAAAAGTATAACGTCGCATCTCGCACGTTTGATTCTGATGCCTGTTAGTTCTTGTGGGTAGGCTGCGGGTATCTTTCGGATTTAAAACTACTGAGAGGCGGACGATATCAAGGCGACCCATGGTATAAAACCCGACAAAATCATGGAGCAAATGCGGCTCTGTCCCATAAACTTGCTTATCATCGACCGGAAGCCGCAGATTTCTGGTTTGACAATGAAGATATGCTGCCGAGAAGACTATACTTGGTTCGAGTTGATGCATGGTCTGGAGTAGGTCTTGAGCGATCTAGTCGGTTGTATCAAAATGCCCAGTCCCATTACTGAGAACGACTACCGCTGAGCGAGTCTTGAGAACGACGCATAAATCGAAAGCATAGTTAGTGAAACTGCTTTGATAGCTATTCATAACTATAGGGGGCGACCTGAATCCAATAACGCGGGAGTCAACAGATCGATTTCGCGATATTGATTCAAGCCTAACACGTGTACGATGAAGGCACCGATCAGCGCAATAACCTCCACCCCCGGCACATCCTGGCTGTCCAATTATAGCTCAATTAAAGATTGGTGAATCTTTATGGATGATGTCGTCTAGTCCTAGGCTACTACTTAGCGATTTGAGATAACAGGCGCACCGTTCGAGCATGTTGCCGAGCGAGCTGCGAACGCCTACCGCAGTTGCGATCCAATATAGAGTACCATTGGCAAGAATCATGTCTTGTGTTGAGTATCGAGCTGCCTCGGCTGGCTGGCTGGCTTACACGGACCCTTCCAAATAGATGTGCGAATAGGTGAATCCTCCGGCAGTGTCAGGCGTCGTGGGTCGGCCATCTTGCGCTCTTCCGTGATGCCTGGCTTATCGTGACAATGCTGTCATATCTTGGCGTGCCAGAGCCTGCTTCGTGGCGGATTGTTAGGTGGTAAAACGTGCAGCGACCGTCACGTCCAGCCTAGCTAACTTGAATATACCTTTGCGGCATTTGTCATAATACCAACGATCTAAGCGGGGACTGAATTATACTTATTTACATACTTTGGGACTATATCTATTTGTAAGTTTCGTAGAAGCGTTATTGCTCGTTTTGGTTATTTCTTAAGGTGGATAACATGACAGGTTCGGCGCATTATCCCACTGTTATAAGAGAGAGGTTTCGGACACACTGAGAAACTGCCATAGAAGGCGATTATCTCACCCTTCACAGGTTTCGTAGGTTTAAAATAACCCATCTATTGAACCTCTGCTTCCCGAAGACAAGGTCGCCGAGTTGGACCATGGTATCTACCAGGCTGGTCTTACCCTGGACTGTGACACGTTATCCTCAGATTGATTCGAATCGGTCTCTAGCTACTAGATCCAGAGTTGGGCTCGTTCTCTTTGTCGCCGGACATGTGTATGTCTCCGGCATTAGCTCTTTGTGTCTCTCCTGACTGAGGATTTGCTCCTCGAGATCCTCGGTTCCTGGGTACGGCCTGGCTCCCCAGCGGTTGCCCTTAGTTCTCCTGGTATTAAATCCTGGGACTCCTTCTCCGTGGTGGAATGGTAAACCGGGCGTGTGTCGTATGCGGCTCCTATTTGGCCCTTTCGTCTCTCTTTATAAGGCGGCGTGCGCTCCCTGGCAAACCGCACATTTTCTGGGCGCGGTGGTATCGATCCGGGTAGGGCAGTCTCGTGAGCTATGCTCTTCGGCACAAATGCCATATACTTTTGTCGCCCTGCACTGGGTTCCTATGTGGCCGTATTTCTGACACTGGAAGCATTGCTTCAGTTGGCTCCTCTTGTTGTATAGTTCGCACTGGAACATTTGCCCTTGCCAGAGAAGTCCTTCGTCGATGATTTTATTAGCATGTACTGGGTTTTGTGAGAGACTTTCTCGAAAGCCATCCTATATATCTGATCTCTGCGTTTGGAATAAATGGTTTGTTATCTAGTAGTATTTCGTTTCGAATGTCTTCAACTTCTCCATGTCCATTGAGTTTGTGCGGATTCCGTGTACGAGCATCCCGCATGTTGGAAGCCGCACAGATGCTCCGTTTCCGATCCCGTAAATCTAGTCCTCTGTCAATTGCCTCAGGGTTTCCATCTCTTTGGTTGTGACCGTCTTGATGCTAAGGTTTCCGCTTTTGAGCTAGTTAGAGGATACTACTTTGATGTTCACAATGTGCTCGTTGTTGCTCTGCTCAATAGCGCGGTCGATGTTTACGACGATCTCCTCTGGATCTGCTTGGGAGACGTGTGAAGATTTTGTGTATTGCGTATACTTGTCGCTAGACCCCTAGCGGCCATCGCAACGTAGGAGGGCATAGCGGCTGTGCGGTTCTGTATTCCGTTGCTCTTGATTCCTCTCAATACAGCCGTGACTCTCCTGCCTACTTCGGTCGCCTCCCTCGCAGCTTCTTTAGCTTCGTTTCCGTTTTCACGCTTTCCTGTAGTTCCTTCTGCGACTGGGCGTTTGTGTGTCCCATGTCGTCTCTCATCTCGTTTAGGGTGGGTGAGGTAATGCTTGCGGCTTCTTTTGCTTCGTTTTGCATACGGTATAAGGTCTCTTGGATAGATGGGACATCGGGCATGTTTCGTATTTTCGTGATTAAGGATAGAATTCCTAGAACCGTCGACTTGGCTATATTGGCAGGGATGGGTTGGTCCTGGGCTTGCTCTACGCAAAGGAGGGCGTCTCGAAGGTACTTGTTGATGTATGTGGCATGCTCGTGTGATTCGGTCGGCCATCCCTCGCCTGGGGCCATGAGGTCGCTATGGTGCCTTACTGGGCGCACTGGGCGATGCGTCGCACACTACCTAGCTACTTATTCAATCGACCCTTCGGTATTGCGTTTAAGCTCTTAATCGTACTCGATGTTGAAGTTGTTGTTTGCTTCTCAATGAAGCGAGTAGTGACAAATTTAGAAACTGGTGTCCGGTAGGGTAGTACCTAGTAGGTCGAGCGGGTGGTGATGAATTAGGTAGGTAGGCATGCGGTGTTCGACCCCGTATACTAGGTAGAGTCCAGCGACACGGATTTCGATTCGGGCCGCGTTGGTCGTTTGACCAAGTCCACCAGCCCAGACCGTTATGGCGATCTCGGAGCCCCGACAGAGCCCTATGAGCACGCTATTTTATTAGGTAGTATTTCACATTAATTAGCATGCCTAAACACCTAAAATGTCGGAGGTACCTAGGTAGTAGGTAATAAGTCGATCGCGCTGTAGTACACTAGGCCTGCAAACATTTAACCAATTCTTTCTCGTAAGTAAGAGAGCTGTTTTGTGTGTCTCGGGTGCGACGGGTGGATTCCCTAATTTACAGCTGCGGTGCACTAACTTTGATGACCAGTAACACCACTGAAATATAGAGCTAAGAGTGTGCTTAAGCTACCTAGGTACCTAGGTACTTATAAGTAGGCACCTAGTTAGGTACCTAGGTAGTTTGGCGCTCACTTTTCTCGAGCTTTGACTCGAGACTCAACAGCGCATCATTGAGCAATGTAAGTAGGTACCTAATCGGTAAAGCATGCACAGCGAACCAGCTCAAGTTCATTGCATGCTGTAGGAAAGAATATATACTTCATTAATGCTACAGTAAATAAGATCGCTCGAAGTACATTGACGACGCAAGAAAAGGAGCGTCGCGCGGGTCTCGGTGCAGGCATCTTTTCCGAATTCAGGGTTCGGCCGATAATACAACCTTTCAAGGCCCAAGACCCCAACAAACATCAAATTGTCTAGCATCGTTTTCGGCTATCTTCGTAATGCTTCAAGAAAGGTTATATGTGCCTACTGAGATCGTGGCCAGCCAAGATACCAAAATCCGATAGAAGGATGTAGTTTATATCTGCGAGGTCTTCTTATCGCAATCATCTAATCACGAAATTCTACTGGATTTCAAGTGGACACTCAATCTTAACACTCCGCAAGCTTAGTCATCTTATTCTCCTATCGCTACGTCACATTTGCTATAAGTTCGAGCACATAGCCTATAGCTAGGTTACTGTGAGATTTCCGGTGCCTATCTGCAGCCTTCATGATGACATTGAGGCAAGGAATTGAATATAATAAAATCACCTCCGCGCGGGACCAAAAGTGTTCTTAGCACATAGCAAAGCCACTGAACCAATGATTGACGCCCGAAGATCCGTGGTTGGCAGCCCGCGCCCCTCAACCTGCGAACCCCTGTTACGACCGACATCTATTCCCACCGCATTCCTCTGGGCAATAAATTGTTATTTCTACTCGGACTCGTCTTTCTGCTCGTCGATGTATACGTCCGAAGCTGAATCTTTCGCTTCGCCGACATCGACATCGGTTTCGAGCTCTTCATTCACTTTGTCATCATTTGCAGCCATGCCCAGTCTGCGGACTACTCGACTTCGTCTTCCGGAAGAAGTCTCTATTTCTGGGCCTTTATTTCGTGAAGAATCTGACGCCAGAAGGGTAGAAGTAGCGACGCGGCCTTTTCCGAAGCAAACCTCGGCCTTGACAATCACTCTTGGAGACTTAAAAGCTTCACCTCTTGAATTGGTGAGTTGGACTAATGCTGGTGTAACAAGAAAGTCGATATCTTCGTAGGAGACGATAGCTTTCTGTACAAGAGTCCCAAGTTAGTAATGGCCTATTGAATAAAATCATTTTTGATGATCTAGGCCTGCTCAAAAATTGTTGATTAAAATATTTCAGAGTAGGTAACCGGTCGACAAATTCCGAAGATGTATAGAATGAAACACTGAAAACAAAATACTGACCTCGACAACTTCCATCCATCTGTCATCATACTTCTGAGAAACGCTGTCATCAGCACCCGGCTCCTTCCTTTGTATGGCGGACATTGTGCGCGATCGAGCCAAATTTCCAGCAAGCTCAATAGCTTTGCGGAGAATTGGGTCAACATGCATCGCTACATCATCCTTATGCTCTGCTTTGGCAAGCGGCCCAACGTGATCGGCCAGCTTCTTTAGCCAATTCTGAAGTCGAGAATTGCGAGGGTTGGCTATGTCAAACAGTATTTGTCCGGTCATTGTACTCCAAAGCTGCCGGCGGTTGACGGGCAGTATTTTGTGATCTAGAAAATGCAGTTAGCTCTAAAGACTTGGCTAAGGTAGGTCACAGCCAAGCGCATACTCCAAACTTTCCGAACGAAATCCCCAACTTCATTACCCGCTCCCCAGATTAAGAAAGGATTGGTTAAAAAATCGTCACACAGAAGACGCCAAATCAAAGCTTGAACCAAGTAACGTGCGTGTAAATTGCTTCTAAAAAGCTTAGCGATGGAAACGCCAGAGACTGTTTTTAGCATCGCTACTACGTGGTCAGGAAGTTCTAGAACCCTGGATGATGATATTTGAGGGTCGCAAAGGTTGAAAGTAAGCGACCGTACGTCGTCCTGAGGCTCATAAACTGGCTCTCCAGCAGAGTGTCGAGATCGGGGCGATATGGCGTATACCGGCAATTTGTTGGAGGTCCTCGGCTAGTTGCGCAGCCTCTTGTTGGGCCGACTTCAACTTATCTTTCAATTCCCTATTCTCTCTCATACAGGTTTCGTAGAATTTATCGAAGGAGCGCACGAAATTATTGGCAGTGTTATTGAGCTCAGCGGGGTGTTTTTCCGGTTCGCCGTTGTACGTAGCATTGTTGACGACTTCTTCTTCTCCTGTTATCAAGCCTAGACGTTGTTTCTTGTTAATTTGGTCCGAGCTCACACCTGTAATAGAAAGCTTTCTTTTTGAGGCATCCATGGTTGAAAAGTGTGAGGTAGGACGAAGACAAGATGATATTTTATCTACCGGCGTAGGTAGGTAAGTAGGATAGGGGAAAAATAATAACTTAAGAAGACCGCAAGTGGCAGGATATGTCGGCTGTCATGAATCCCTGTTTTGATATTATTATATTTTGATATCAGGATTCATGCATGTGCCCACAAGCTATGAGGGACCAACGCCTACTTAGGTAATTAGGTACTATCTCCTCAATATTGTTGCCTATTAAATAGACCTGATATTGGACGCTAAGGTCACATTCGCTCTGGAATTATTACCGATAGTAGGTAGGTGCGGGCAGGAAAGTGCAACAAGGCGGTGCTCATTAATACATCTACATACTATTAGGTAGGCACGTAGCATCTTGAGCATCCTGGCATATCCAAGTACCTGCTTTGTTAACTTGCCTGCTTGACATCCACCATTTGGCAGGAACATTGCAAAGATGTATATAGCTTATATCCACCAGTATTGAGCTATGGGCTTAATTTATAACATATAGACCTGACTATATATATAACTCTTTAGGTATAGAGAAGTGGCAGAGCTTAGTAACCTTTATGATTGCGAGATCAATCCTTTTTCACGCCTTTAAATTACAAGTTGTTAAAGTAAATTAGGTAATTCCCTCTCCATTACTTTGCACCTAATGCCAACATCACGTTTTTACCTAGATGCATACCTACATACTTAGATACCCGCAGGTATATCGTACTTGCCCTACCTAGGTAGGTATGCTACAACCAGGTACCGACTTTTTTCAGTGTCTCCTCCCCTCACCGTTCAGCTTCCTTGCTCCGAATCTCCTTCAAATCCAACCTTAGATATTTAGGTACCTGTTACATACATAAATCTACACAATCACTTCACCATTTCTGCCGCATGGCTCTACATATGCATCCTCCTCCTTAGTTTGTGTGCTACAGTTATACCAGACTCGGAAAACTGTGTTTCTCTTCCCCTTTTCCAGGTTGCGGTTCGTTTATCTTCCGGTCACCTCCATTCTCACAGCCTTAAATTCTATCCTACTATTTTACGTATACCGTACGAAAAGGAACAAATTAGTGAGCATTATTAGTACCATTTCTAAACTTCAGTTGTCCTCGCACATCCGAAAACATACCAAACAAACCCGACAAATCTGCTATTCGATTCAAAATGGCACTCGAAGGCAATAGGAGCGGCGTGATAGTTATTGGCATCGATTTTGGCACTACGTAAGCACGGGACACAGTAGGGTTTGCACTGGTTGCTAACTTGTCTAGATTCACCGGCGTAGCATATGACTATATCAAATCAGACACTCAAAGCTTAAGTAGTCTCACGCCGCAGGCACTCACGCTCTGGCAAACATCAGACTATGATGAGGCAACTGCTGACTGCCCAAAGGTTCCATCCAATATAGCGTACTCACCGGGTGGGAAAATAACTTGGGGACAGGAGAATCCTGATGAACCGGAGACCGTTATACGCTGGTTCAAGCTTCTATTGCTTGATAAGAATGACTTGCAGTCAAATCTGGGAAACTCAGAACACGTAGAGCAAGCCCGCCAGATTATTGAGAAGACTGGGAAAAACGTTATTACCGTCATCTCGGACTATCTTACAAGAGTTTGGGAGCATGTTCTCAAATCTATTTCCAGAGCTCGGGGTCAACACTTCCTTCACGCCCATTCTTTTCATGTGGTTGTTACAGTGCCTGCCATATGGCAAGACTACGCAGTTCAGAAAATGGAACAAGCATTGAAAAAAGCTGGAATTCTAAACAAGCGACCTGGATGCCAAGATACAACGCACGCGATCGTCTCCGAGCCAGAAGCCGCAGCTCTCGCCGCGATCTATACTCACCATAAATATGACAGTCTCGAGCCCGGGGAGGCCTTTGTCATTGCTGACCTGGGTGGTGGCACTGTGGTAAGTGGCCTTTTCTGTTTCCCTTCGTCAACAACTCTCACATGAATTGGAATTTTCAGGACCTCGTCAGTTTTAGAGTCAAAGCTATCCAGCCTCAGCTGGTTCTGGAAGAGATCGTCGAAGGGGAAGGCGCACTATGCGGTGCAACTTTTCTCGATCAAGCGTTTCTAGCTTGTATCGAACAGAAATTGAGGCAGAAGAAGCGGGACGATAAGAATCTTAAGCCCTGGAATAAAATACATAAACTTGAGCGAAAGAGAATTCTCGATACTGTGTGGGAAAAAGGAATCAAACGAAAGTATTATGATGGACAAGGAAAAGGGTATCGTATTGATTTAGGCGCACAAGGAAACCGAAGGCCTGATGTCCTATTGGCCCCGTAAGTTGCTGCCCCATTACCATCATTAGGTAAGTTGAGATGCCATACTAATGGTGGGCTTTTGGGTAAGAAACGACTTGAATGATACTTTCAATTCTGTATTCGAAAAGATCTCGGAACTTATTGAAAGACAAGTCGAAGCGATCCTGAAGAAGAATGGAAGCGCACCCAAGGTATGATCTGCCAACTTCATTTATTCAGATTAATTTGGGCGCTTGCCTTACAATTGACATATGTCTTCTTAGTTCATTGTTTTGAACGGAGGTTTTGGCCGTTGCCAATACATTTACCGCAAACTCTCCCTACAGTATGAGGGCCGTGTTGAGATACTCTTCGAAGAGAGTGACATGCCGTAAGAGCGTTCCATTTGCAATTTGTCGAATCTTCTGACCGCTCTCTAGATGGACGGCCATCGCACGAGGTGCAGTCCGTAAGTGATGCTTGAAAATATTCCCTTCTCGCTTTAGCAATTGTCAAGCCATAAGTTATACTTTTGACAAAAAGTTTCACCAGTTGCGATAGCTGACTCCAAATGTCCCAGTATCCGGAGCTGCAAAACTAATCAATCAAACCCAAGTCGAATCACATGTCTCTCGGTATAGTTATGGGTGGGCTAAGTTTGAACTTTTCGAGTAAGTGACAATCGATAAAATAGTGGCAACACTCTCTTCAGCGAATATACACCAATTCTAACTACCACAGCCATCATATCCACGATCCTGAAGATCTTAAGATACATGAATTAACTGGCCTCCGTGTCGCCCGGGATCAAATGGAGTGGATCATTCTTCGTGTTGGTCTCCCAGCTCCTTATCATTAGGTCGAGAAGCTGCTAACTTACTATCAGGGTGAGAGCGTCAAGTCCTACAGCCAAGTATATGAGTACGAGAGATATTTTGAGGTTGACGAGGTTGGTTTCGCGTCATTCTCTGAGCCTATCTATAGGTCAAGACTCAGCAAGCCCCCCAAAAGAATGGTGGAAAACGAGGATGAAGAGCACATTTCGAATAAGGACGCAGAGCCCGCTGAATTTCGGGAGCTTGCCGTTATTGATATGACAACTCCGGTCCCGGTGGAGCGACTACCTAAACGAGGCGGAACTAGATTTCCACACCGGATGCTCACCTATCGAGTTGAAGTCAATGTTTCTGGCGCCTGTCTAAATATCAAGGCAACGGCTATCGGAAGGAAATCGGAGAGAAGACCATTTCTGGGCTCTCGGATTGGTGGAAGGATAGTTGCTTGTTTGTAATATTCAGACATATTGTTAGTCATTTTTGCCTCGAATGCCAGTGGAGAGGAACAATATGTGTGGAATTCGGCTTCATGATTGCACCAGAACTTTCTGGGCAGTAGTGCACATAGCCTAGAACCCATAGGGCCCCATGCGCAGATTTAGTTTCACACGATGTTGCAAACAATCAATTCAATCGGCTCTTATAATGCTGCTACGAACCTATTTTCGCTTTTAGCAGCAGGGTTGCGAGATGAATACCTAACCTCTGGAGCATCGCCGGGGCGATTTACATCTTCACCATGCCGGAGTTGACACTTTTACATGCCCCCTTTTGCTCATTTTACGTGATTGAGCCCGAACTTCAAAGTGTTGCACAGGATTTGTGGGAGTATCTAGACAAATAACAAAACGGCTTACTTAGAAATGCTTCCACAAAAGAAAAGCCTAAGCAGAATTCTTACTCAAGCGTTATAATATCCCCGATACACACTCAAATCGAAGAGATGACTATAGCGGCCTTGATAAAATCGGCTTAGAAGTCGAGTTTGCAAGCTCCGGGGAGGATAGGCGTCGCCTTTAGTCATATTTTCAACGATTAAGACAACCCGACGTTAATTCATCTCGGGTGTCTGCACTGCCATATCTAGATCTCTCTTAAACCTAGACTAAATTCAACATCAATACATTCGCAGAATGCCTTACGTGATGATACACTTCAAGGGTATCGAGAAACATGCTAAATCCTGATCTTGCGATGCTAACTTCGGCATCCTCAGCCACTATCGGGATTACATAGGAGCCAAGTATGCAGCGACTGTTTTATCGTCCCTGTGCGATGAGTAGTAAACCAAGTTCGGACCAGTTTTCGGCGGCATACATACGTGTTATCGTTTTAGAGGAGGTATGATTAATTCTCTCAACTCTTAGTACAGTACGGTTCAAGAAATTTGTCTTAGTCGGTTGGACAATCATAAATTTAACGACGTTTAATTACACCACAAATGAGAAAAACTAACTTTTATGCACCCATCCTAAGGCATCGTAATTATAATAACCTGGTGTCGATTGGAAAGAAGCCTTTTTATTTCAAGTACATATCACAGCCACCTATCATAGTCTCACTTGAATAACGTGTCACAAAGAGCGACCTGCCGGACGCTCTCAAAGCCTTTCAAGGGAAGAGGCTCCGTTTATAAGCAAGGTATATATACCATTTCATCTTTACTATCAAGTAAGCCCTTGAAGGGATAAGGACCGTCTTACGCCAAAGCCGTCGCTGCCACGACCACAATACGGATTTAGGTTTGATCTAGACGATGACCATGCGACCGAGGCGCTAAAGCCACCTAGCGCTGAAAATCTTGAGGCGAAACTGAAGGCCGCGTGCGATGGTATCTACTCAAATAGACAACCGCAAAAAAGCGTCGCCATGCGTCCGAAGACGAATCCCGGGGGGAAGAGTCTCCTCTTGTCGCAAAGGTCAAAAGACAGGAGATGATGCCATAGAACGTGTATTTCCCTAAAAGCAAGATTACTGGGTGGAAATTACTCCTTTGCCGCTGGCGGTGGAATGCTTGACGGAAGGAATAGCGATTACATTGGTGGGATCAGAGCTATCCCAGTCACCCGAGTTCATAAACGTCTTGTTTGAACATACTAGAAATAGTAGGTCTTGCAGGTACCCTTCCTCAGTTCCTGATGAAAAAGGACGCTTGTGACTGACTAATCATACAGTATTTACGGCTGTTTTTATCTTGCGGTTCTTTCCCCAGTCCGTGGAGCCCTGGATTCGGTGGCCGTTTCCAGTGACATGGAATACACAACGAACATGGGCTTCCCTGGAAAGATTTGTGATCCCAGAAATCATTCGCCGAAAGAGCGAGAACGGCTCGCCGGCTCTCTCTGACTTGGTGTATTGGATGGTCAAAGAGGGTAAAAGCGTGATAGACTCTGATCCAAAGCATCTGACGAGACTTGTGGGGTCAGTTGGCCGCGGTGGCACATTCAGCACCGCCAATTTTGTCCTCAGCGTCTTGGTCGACTTGGCAGTGCACCAAGACGCTGCAGAGGAGGTTCGATGGGAGATTCGGGATAAGCACCAACAGATTAACGGAGAATGGGATGACACAGCCCTTAATAGTCTTTAGAAGCTAGAATCTTTTATGAAAGAGACTAGTCAGATGGCGCCTAGTTCATTAACCATGTATGGGCGTCACATGCTGAAGGACTGGACGTTTTCGAACCAACTTCACCTCAAAAAGGGGCAGGCGCTTAGCGTTTCATCCTACGCTAAATCAACGGAGCCATCGGACTTTGAAAATCCCGAGGAATACAGAGCAATGAGGTTCTATGACCGCGGAATACACAACTTGAAGACTCGATCTTTCGTTAGCACTGATGGTGAGGTCGCTGGGCATGTCCTGGGCGTTTTGTTGCGAGCATCGCAGCTAAGCTTGCTCTCATCAAGCTGATTGATGAGCACAATTTTCAACTTGTGAACGAAGATAAGCAGCGTCATGTGGTCCTGCATAAGTTCATCTTCATTTACCCGTAATACATTAAGCTCATGGTTAGGAAGAGGCACGATTCCGTGGGTATCCACTACTAGAGCCAATTCAATACAATTCCTATTTATGAACACCACACAACTTAAATGTACCTAATACTTTTTGTTTTCTTTTCTTTACATAATATGGAATAGATCACATGTGTATCGTTCTCGCTCAGTTATAAGCCAGTCACTCGGTAAACTTCAGGATACCACTACCTTAGCAGTAGAAGTGACCAGCCCAAAAGGGTGGTGGGGATAGTCAGGCCCCCGTTGTATCAACAGCACTTTCATATTTGATATAGTTGGTTCAGGCTTGCTACCATGCATACTAAGTACATTGAAACGAACAGTGTGGTCGCACGAGCATCTTCGCCGAGAGATGACAGCATTATTAATCCCACACCACTAAGTAACTAAACCTGCACCAAGGGCTCAGTTCGGGCTTACTCCAACGCCGAGGTTTCCCGTCCCCGCTAGCAGCCTACGGCCGCCGGCGGGTCAGGTCTCCCGGAAAAATACCAGCCCCCTAACTAGGTGGTGGCTCACCCAGCTCGGAGGCCCGGGCCTTGGCGCGCCGTCCCCCCCCCCAGCGAAGTAGCTCACACTAGGCCAGAAGGGTGGTCTGGGGCAACTTTGTCGGCCCCGGATATCCTTCACACTGCCCTCCCCCCACCGGAGGGGCCCCCGCACCCAGTCCTAATGAGGACGAACCGAACGCACAAGGCACGGCAGTCCTAAAAGGAGTGGACACGGAGTCATGAAATAGCACGCCCTTGAGGCTAGAAGATGGAGTCTATAACGTCTAAATGTATCTAGAATGGGTCACTTAGTGAGATAGCACACCACGCCTGATGCCCTTTAGGAGGCTTGGGCTACTGCAACACAGTGTAGACCCCATGGCAGTGAAACACCATCAATCAATCAATCCAACGCCGAGGTTGCAGTATGACCTCCTGCTTCATTCTCGACTTACCGTCATGTTGGCGCTTACAGGGCATCCCACGCGGTTCATCGCCGACAAAAACCATGATTCATCGTGTGGAGCCTCGTCACCTGATCAGTTGCGTAACATCTTCAATATTAGTTCACGCAGGCATTTGAAGTTCCGCAGTGTGTGTATTTTTCTCTGTTCTTAGCTTCATATAGGCTTGCAGATTCACGCTCTTGAATGTCTTTGATGTTCCGGTGACGCACAACCTCATCTTCTTAATTCTGCGATCATAAGTAATCCCCATACCCGAGGCCCTAATTATTGTACACGTGGTATATACTCTACCAAAAATAGCACTTACACAAGTCGGTGCAACTTCATTCCCCTCGGATTTTGGCGTTTTCCTTGAATTCGTTGTGATAATGATAGAACACGCAAAAATGACATGTGTTTTCCCATCCATCACTGCTACTATCCTCTTGATATACTGTAAGATTTGTGCCGCAGTTATATCTCAAGATGCAAATGCGAAGAAGTATCCGCTGGTCGCAAATTATTTGCGTTTCGTCCCCCGGTTCGTCCAAAACGCTATAGTTATTCGCAATGAAGGCTGATAAATTAATATCGCGGGGTTATCACAAGGTTAGGTCCCATTGTCAATCGAATCACAGCAGATAGACGCTAACACCTCTGAGAAGTTCAAGTTTTAGGCGTTTCGATTACTTCGGAGTCAAGCGAACATTGTCGTGCTGCCCATATCGGTGCTAGGAGAGCTTTCAACATTGTCCTCCACTATCGCAACCTCTTATGGCGCTCTAGAACATGACTTGCTGGGCTCCTACACTGGCCTGAATGGGATACTCGAGAGCCGACTGTACCGCTCCATTGTCCAGCGGAAGCTCACCCCTCATCTTAACGCGTTGACTCCTTTTCTGGAAAATGAGGCGACGGCTGCGGTTGAAGAGTTGCTTCCTTCTGCGGAGGAGAGGTGGATCAAGTTCTAATCCTAACTGGTTTTCGGTAAACTGGTTGCAAGGCTTGGTGCACAGGCTATCCTGGGCCCGGAACATAGTCACAACCCGGTATGGTTGGATATTGCATTCAAATACACAGAAACTAGTGAGTACCAAACAGGAGCCCTCCCTGAATTAGGTGGTTAGACGACGTAGCTGACATAGTTGACAGTCTTCAGAACGATTGTAGTTCTCCGCTATTTTCCCAGCTGGGTTCATCCATTTATAGCGCCGTTGCTGCCATCCTATTGGACTGGCTGGCGATATATTCAATCGGCCAAAGATCTCCTCCGTCCCAAGATCTAAGAGCTTATGAAAGATCTAATGAGGGGATCTAGAACCCACATCCCACTGAGAATGACCTCAATGTTCTGACGTGGCTTGTCGAGTTGGCCAAAGGTCGTGAGCGCACTGTGGATAACATTGCATATACCGAGGTGCTAATAGCCCTGGCTTCCGTGCATACAACAGTTCTACGAATGAGCAATGTGTTATATGATCTTACTACATACCATGACCTACGACAGGAATTGGAGAATGAGATTGGCCAAATATCTTGTCGTCAGGAGGGATGGACGCAGCCATATGACGAGCTTCGCAAGTTGGACAGTGTGCTGCGAATCTTTAGACAGTCGTACACGTTCCAGAACGGATTACACGTCCCGGCGGGGACATATGTCTGCCTGCCTACATTCGCTATCGAGAACGATCCGGACTATACTCTTGCTCCAGACAGGTACGATGGACTACGAAGCTATGATGCCTTTATTCGGAGCCAAAAGGATGATAACGACATCAACTCGTACAAAAAGTTCTAATTCGCTTACGCGTACGATCGAACGACCCTGAACTTCGGGTATGGGAAATTCGCATGCCCAGGAAGATATTTGCAAGCTGGATGATCAAGATTTTCTTCGTCAAGTTGATCTCTGAATTTGACTTCAAGTTCCTCCAAGCTCCGAACGCCCGAACAATATACAGGCACACGAATTCTTTTTCACTTGGCCTTGGCACGAGATGCTTTTGAAGAGGAAGGATACTAGTACCTGCGAGTTCTAATGTCTATTATATCGTATACTTCGAGTTTAGAGCCTTTTGTTCCTCCACTTGTCGGTTCCCTCTGTTTTGATACACCAATAAATAACCAAATACATGCACTAGCCATTTCTCACCAAAACATACCAACTTTACAATATAATGGGTAAGTTATAGGTGGTAGCCAGCCAAGTGGCTAGTGCCATAGCACCCGCAATGCTTAAGTTTTATGAAGGAGGTATAACTTGTTAAATTATAAGTATTGACAAGTAAATGTGATAGATATAACACAAGCAGAAAGTTTAAGCACTTAATTTACCTTATAGTCGAAGCTAATATTTTACTTGGAAAAGAAGGAGGGAAAGTTTAGGTACATAGATCTACTGGCAATTTAAGTACTGGTGCGTGTGCCCGACAAAGTGGTCTGTGCACCACACCGTACTGCGACCGCACACCGTCGAGTTTTCAATCTTCCGCGACCATCACACTATTACAACAACCAAGTTTTCCGCGACCAAGTTTTCCGCGACCAAGTTTTCCGCGACTAAGTTGTCCGCGACCATCACAGTATTACAATAACCAAGTTTTCCGCGACCAAGTTTTCCGCGACCAAGTTTTCCGCGACCAAGTTGTCCGCGACTAAGTTTTCCACGACCATCACAGTATTACAATAACCAAGTTTTCCGCGACCAAGTTTTCCGCGACCAAGTTTTCCGCGACCAAGTTTTCCGCGACCAAGTTGTCCGCGACTAAGTTTTCCACGACCATCACAGTATTACAATAACCAAGTTTTCCGCGACCAAGTTTTCCGCGACCATCACAGTATTACAATAACCAAGTTTTCCGCGACCAAGTTTTCCGCGACCAAGTTTTCCGCGACCATCACAGTATTACAATAACCAAGTTTTCCGCGACCAAGTTTTCCGCGACCAAGTTTTCCGCGACCAAGTTGTCCGCGACTAAGTTTTCCACGACCATCACAGTATTACAATAACCAAGTTTTCCGCGACCAAGTTGTCCGCGACCATCACAGTATCACAATAACCAAGTTTTCCGCGACCATCACAGTATTATAACAACCAAGTCGTCCGCGACCAAGTTTTCCGCGACCAAGTTTTCCACGACCATCGACCAAGTTTTCCGCGACCATCACAGTATCATAACAACCAAGTCGTCCGCGACCAAGTTTTCCGCGACTAAGTTTTCCACGACCATCGACTAAGTTTTCCGCGACCATCACAGTATCACAACAATCATTGCAATATTCACGGCAGCGATATCCGTTAATCATACGAGCAATCAAACATAAAGTTTTCAACTTGTCTTAAGATACCTAGTAAATCACAATCGCGGCTCCTCGCATCAATTGCCTCCCACCATAGCCAACCGTTAACGTTAGTTGGCAGCGTTCATGGTTCCCCAGCAGTCTTCACGTTCACGAGGTCGGATCCTGGCTGTGCTTGCCTGGTCTCCCGCCAACGGAGACGCATCTTCCGCCGCGTCGCAACAATCACAAGTCAACATGTCGGACCAAGTCTATCAGCGCTCAAAGTGCCTGTTCAGCAGGCGAGCTCAGACTCTCCCAAGCTGAAGATCGCCGTCACCAACACACATTCGAGCCCCGTAACCGTGTTTACGTGGAACTCGCCGCTCGATCCATTGGCGGTGCAGCTCGGCCTCCTGTCGTTCACGCCGGAGGGGAAGGACCCGGTCAACATCGCGACGACTCAGGTGCGAAGGCTTATGCCCCAGGAGGCGATGCCTATGTCACGATCGAGCCTGACCAGACGGAAAAGCGGGGGGTGTTGTTAAAGAAACCCATGGTGCCTCTCGACCAGCTTCAAGGCAAGGTCAAGGTCGTCTGTCAGGGTGAATGGAAGGCCGTATGGGCATCCAAGAAGGAGGACATTTCTGCCGAGTCTTTGAAAAACACAGGAGCTGACGATGCTGCCTTGAAGAGAACTTTCGAGAGCGAGCCGGTAGTTATTGAGCTATAAAATGTGCATATAGCTACATGTAACATGGACAGGACAGAAATAATAACTTGCTCACATACCTGATTGAGGTGTTGGAATTCCATGTATCAGGTGCTGTCACATGCGAAATACAAGGGCCTAATGATTTCCTAGCCGCAGTGCTAACTAACGCCAAGCTGAATGTTGCATCAAACGAGCCCAAATTACGTAGCCGGAGATGCACGGGGCCGGCTAGATCCCCGAGTAGGAGTACGCATTTATGCCACGTCGTAGTCATCGCCCAAGGCATCCTTTTTTTTTTCCTGTTCTCGCTTATAACTTCAAGACTTAGCCCGAGCAGTCGAGGCCGCCCTAGTACTTCGTATTTAGCGCCCTGCAATCCGCAGGTACCCAAAGTTACCCCGCTACATTATTCCTAGAAAAACTACCTATAGGGACTGACAATAAACAACCTTGAAGACAGAATATTATACGTCACTATCCCCCAAAGCCAGCCGATTGAGACCCATACCTTAGGTAAGTTACTTGGTATCACGATCCTGCCCAAAAATACCCAAATATTTACACGTGTAGATAGCCCGGCAGGTTTGGGGTATAATAATTTTGCTCGCGCAACCTGCTCTCTTTAACGTTAGGTACTGTGGGCAAGACGTTATTTACACTACTTTAGATACTGCTCACTGCTCTCCTAATGCCACCCCCAGTTGCCTTGGAAATAGTGAAGCTACCTACATTCAGGTAATCGTGAATGTAGAATGAGGCAGATCTTTGGTTGTTGAACTTCTTCTCGCTCTCGCTCTCGCTATCGCCTGCGGCCTGCCGCTGTGTGGCTGCCTTGTCTATCACCTGCCTTTGCCTTTGCCTGTAGCGGACTCGATGTTGTTTCCTATCTACCCTAGGCGCGCTTTCAATTCACACAAGCCGACCAGTGGACTGGCCTAGTATTTTCTTTCGCCTTTTGGGAATGTAGGGCTCTCTCAACGCTTAATATTCAGCTCACTTGTCTTCGGAGCGGGCGAGATATAGTTTGCGGCTGCTGTGCAGCTTTTCTTCTAAGTTATCTCCTACACCCCTGCTTCGCCGAGGGACATATAGGTAGTATATATGACTACACGGAATCCGGATACCAGGCCAATAATTGATACCAAGGCGCGAACTTCCCGCTCTCACCATATCATTATCACGGGGCCATGCTTTGGCCCAGCACATGTAACCGTCGCCGTTACCACCCGGCCCCTCCCGTTTCCTATGCTGCCCTTTGCTAGCCACGATGGCACATTCACATTCTACATCCAGCCAGAATCATTTCGATTTACTCTACCCGGGATCCTTCAACATTTGAGCCTTTCAAGAAAACTCCCATACGATATTCGACACATGATCTGGGAAGCGGCCATCTTTGTACCTGGGATCCATTTTCTTAAATTCGTCGAATTTATGGGCACATTAGCCGTGTATACATCTTCCCTGGGAGCCAATATGGGCGTGAATCTCGAAGTGGTTTCTGATGGGCACCATACAGGGGAAAAGCCAACCCAGAATATTGTGTACTCAGCCATTCTAAAACCCATTTTCGGTCTCGAGTGTGCAAATAACTCTAACTACATAGCCTTGAAGAAGATACTTTCTCGGATTGCTGAGTCTTGTAACGAAGGAAAACATTTAGTTGATAGGGCACTTGCACAAGCAGGTAATCTAAGACTGTATGACGGACAGCTCATTCTGCTCGAACGGTCATCCGACATCGTATGCATCGATTATCCCGATATGAGGCATACTCAGTGTCTTGGTCCATGGGCAGAGCATCTGGATCTGGACCAGCTCGCCAAGGTCCGTCGATTAGCTGTTCGTTACCATCATGAGTGGGACAACAACTTAGTCTGTGCACATTGTGGGCGAGTTCATTCTTACCTCGATAAACATCCGTACCCTCGTCATGTTTACGAATTTGCGGCCCTTCTCAAGAACCTGGAGGCCTTCTACTTCATTGACTACCTGACCCTGCGCACGCCATCAAGCTCGGGTGTAGGTTCAAGGCAGCCCCAGACACAATTCACAAGTGGCGAGTGCGGCCGAATCTATTTCGAGGTTGATCCTCAATCTTGTATAACACACACACGTGTACACGAAACCCTATTCTGGCTTCGTAAGAGCTACATCGACCACTGCGAGAGCAATGCTAGGGGCCACCAAACCCAGAAAATGTCAGTTTTGGGGTCTTAGGGTGTGAATGGGATCCAAAGCAAAAGCTACCCTGGTACAATGTCGCGGGAGTCAGGCCATGCTACCAAAAAAGAAACAACCCAAAACCATACCTCATCGCGAAACTCGTCGGTTATTTTCCCGCCACCATTAACTCAGTCTACCAATCAAAGTAGTCTCCCCGTTGTTTTCGGCGACGCTGGCAGGTCGGAATTCGATTTCAGTCCCGGCGGATCCGATTAGGGCAAAGTACCTATGTTTACACGCAGGAAATAGCTTTACATGAATTGCATTCATTTGAATTCTTACTCGTAGCTTATGCTTAGGTGTGGACGAGCCGTTCTTGGATATCAAACCTAAATCTGGATTAGCGTTCCTTTTTGGTATAATAACGCGCTTTAGGTATAGCGGCCTTTTTTCCTTCGGAATATCTACTCGAAATTGATTATTACTAGTATTATTGAGCTTTTTGCACATATATCTATTCGATATTACCGGTCCGGCAAGGTAGCCCGGTAGCCTATGCAGAACCAACCACCTACCGCCCGCGTTGAGTTATATGCTTATTCGCTTTAGCTCATCTCCGCTGTTGCCCCATCGGGGCTCCGCAAACTGTCAAGCCACAATTTAAGGTTTGTGATGAAAACAAAAGTTCAGCTCTACCATTCAATTCGGTAAAGCAGTATTTCAACAGTTTGGACCAAGGCAAGCCATACGAATTGCTGGCATGGATTAGGCAAGCCACAACCTTTGAAATTAAAGCGTGGCGTCGCAACGCCTTATCGCACTGTCCAGCTCTCAAGATGCTACTGCGTCTATGCCACGATCACGATCCTAGACAAAAGGCGTGTCATCGGGAGAGGTTGTAGGCCCTTTGCGCAATGACACATATCAGAGGTCCTGACAGTCTATCTCATGATGGAGAGTCATTATTTAGTAATTCAAAGCAATAGCTGCACGATCGGCCGATGCAACGGCAACTTGCTGGGACACGTATTATAGACAATGGAGCAAGAGTGTTGGTGTTGCGGCACTCATATCACCACACAGAAAGGCATTTCATAGGCCGAGGAGCGACTTCCTAGGAAGTCGTTGTAGTTGTACAATCCTATCAAATCCAGTTTAGATTAAAAACAGTCACTTTCCGTTTGTTGTGCGAAAGCGGGTCTTGCTCAGTCCAGGCTCAGGTGAAATTCCCATTCCGATTCAGGACGATAATGTCCGATTCAGTGATGTGTGTGTATATTGATCTATCTCTGTATTGTACCAATTGGTTGTAGCATTGTGTGTAGTCCCGAAGGACAAGGGTGCAATTCTTAATCTGGGCACTAGCCACTAGTCCAGCCCCAGCGCACTGCCACATGTATTAAGTAATCAACAGGACGATCTACCTGGTGCAAAAAGCTCACAAGCCACATATACTCCTGTAATATCGACATCGCTTTACCCCATTGAATGGATTAATCCTCTCTTTGTCATTGAATCTAGTTAAGGGGCATTGAATCTGCACCTTGCGATCATCTTCTAATCCTGCCGGAAGACCCATTTGGACTCTCTTCGCTATGGAGAGCCCTGCATTAAAACGTCGAAAACTAGATAAGACTAGGTCGGTTTCCGCAGGTCGTTGCTCACTATTACGGTATTTTAGCTCCACGTCGCTCATCCGTGGAACTAATGAAGCCACCGCTATGTGGTCTACTAACGCGCAGCCTCAGCGCCGCACCGGCTTCCGCCAATGGGTTCTGGATGGCGCCCCGCCAAAGGCTTACTCGAAAAAGCGGACGGCAAGAAGGTCATTGGGCCAACGGAGGGCAAGGACGGTGCTATTCGACCCGTCGCTCGCAACTGGGTTCTCAAGAAGGTGGGGCCAAGCACGCTTACGTCGATGACAACCATGGAGACCCGGTCAGTAGCCAGGTCAAACATAAATTTCACACCCTCTAGTGCGCACCGTTAAGTCCCTACATTATGTACCAATAAACCGCACAAAAATAACTAAAAAAATTATTATAATAATTCTAGCCTCTACATATATATAGGTTTAAGATCTCTTATTATAAGAAGCATTACTGGTGATGCGATTATGCCTTGAAGTACGTGGCTTGATGGCGGTTTTCTAGGGGTGTGAAATTTATGTTTGAGCCCACTTCTGACCCGGTCATCAATTCCAACAACGGACGCTTTGGAGTCCAGTTTAGCCGTAGCCAGGTTTAATAGTTTAGCCCCCATCCCTAGAATTGAGACGTTGGAATTTCTTACCTGACAACCCGGTCACGTAATAACGGGATGCTTCGTTGATTTGGTTGGCAATTGGTGCACTCTCAATGGAAGCCAATCGCAGTTGTGAACAGATGGTGGGATTTTTGCATTTTGTGTCATTGGCCGTTATTTCCCACGTAAATGTTATTCTTGTACGCGGCGGGGGTTACCGTGTCTTGCAATTGGAACTTCTTGTCAGAGCACCAGACCGAGGTTGCAACCGTCATACCTCACCTTTAATCCTACGCAGCGCCCATTCACCCTTTTAAAATTTACTCCCCGTCAATTTCATTTGAAGAGAATTCGTTTTATATATCACATATCAGTTTTTTCATTGCTGCTATTTCCATTTTTACCCTTCCCCTCTTTCAATACCTCTTCGTCTCAGGCGCTTCAACATTCGGTGATAACAAAGCACTTGGTTTATTACCCTGCCCTAGATGAGCTCCCGGCCTTTTGGCGTCGACAATCATGAGTACGATCAGAGAAATTTCTGAGCCCCCGCCTAAGACAGGTAGAGGCCATATCATAAACATTATTATTTGGTTAGGTGGCGGTATATCTACCGTCTGCGTTGTATTGCGAATCTACAGCCGAATCTACATAATCCAACGCCCTGGATGGGACGACGCCATTGTCAGCTTCGCCGCGCTGCTGAATGTTTCCGCTAGAGCACTCATGTCTGTTGTTATTATAGCCCACGGTCTTGGTCAACACATAAGCAACCTGTCTAGCCACGACATTTACCTGATTGCTTACTATAACACTATCTTGGAGACCCCGGGAATCATCGCCTATTGCCTTCTAAAACTTGCAATTGTCATGTTGATCTAAAAGCTGATGGGTAGAGCGACAAGAGGCATCTGGCTTCTGTATGGCGTGATTGCGGTGCTTTTCGTCCTGACAGCGCCGTCAATAGTCATTATTTTTGTTATCTGTAACCCTCAGGGCCAAATCTGGCATTCTTTTTCACCAAAACGATGTGTTCCTGCTCAACTCTACGATATTGTTAATACTCTGGCAAGCGGTCAGCACCAAACCCCTGCATATATATTCCTTGTCTAGTTGGTCTTGGTCAACAACTTACTGTGCTACAGCGTGGTCCGCCTTTGCCGATCTGGCTCTGGCAGTCTCTCCGGCTATTTTCCTCCGGAATTTACAGATGAAGATGTCGCGTAAAATCACCGTTGTACTGATTATGGCCCTCGGCTTTTTGTACGATACGTCATGTGATGATATTGACCAAACTATCTACTAATACCCATGTTTCACAGCGCTATGATTGCTGCAATCGTTAAGATTCTCCAGCTTTCGCAGCAGAATTCGCCGGATGCAACCTATGACATATTCTGGCTCTATATCACAGTAGCGTAGGTGTTCCTGAATCCATGTATCCCCACGCCGTCAAGGCTTGCTAATATCCTATTGATAGAGTGGAGGCGGACCTTGTCATCATGGCTTCGTGTGCGCCCGCATTTCCCAAGTTATATGCCCGTGTATTCAGTAGAAGGCAAGACCGACCCGCGCTAAGACCGTACAATCCCGTTAGGCCATCTTGGTATGGCTATCAAAGACAAGGGTGCCAAGATGAGGTGACGGGTCTTCACGATGCATGGAGCCCTGGTTTTCCAGAGGGACGAAAGACTGACCGCAACCTGGTGCGCCGCTTGCAGATCGGGAATTAGGAGAGACAGATGAATGGTAACGAGTCTTAGGAAACGTGAAGCTTGTATTGGCGCTATCTATCTTTAGTAGAACCCAGGCGGAAGGTTGCCTTCCATGGCGCTAAACTTGTATGCGAACCACTCTGTTCAAAAAGAGGAGAGGGTGTAATTCTGTTGTTTTGCATTACACGAGATAGTTTAGTTGATCGATGAATCATGACAACGAAATGCATTTCGTTTTGAGCTTATAGCATATCTACGGCTCGAATCACGTACTAAGACATTGATCGTTTTCGGACGTGAACTCGGTCCTTGGCGTGAAACTCAGGCTCCCGCATTCCAATCTCCTGGTCCCTAGATAGTTCGATCGATGTGATCCATCTTGGGATTAAACCATACGCCAGTGTCGTCTGGTTCGTCCTCGTCACGAAAAGCCAAAACATACCCGGACTCCATGACGACGCGACGAGCCTCAAAGCACGCATGGGCGACGGGCATTTTCAGCTCTGACCGATTGAGCAACTACATTTTCAGGGCGGGCGACGCCTAGACTAGAGCTTTAAAGACCCGACGTTCAGGGAGTGCGAAGCGCCATATTATCTCGCGGATTTCGAGCGGTAGATCAATGAAAGTGAGATTGGTTTTCAAGCTGCGGTCACGCGGAGACTCTGGGTTATCCAATGAGAGCGCATTAAATGAGTTAGAAGCGGCCGCGTCTATGACCAAAATAGTCGAGGTCATACTCGAAAGATGAGAGGACGATGAGGATGATAAATTGTATAAAGCCATCATAACACTAGCGTAGTGATGTTGCTTCCATTCTCTAATACATTAAATATCTGGGAACAACATATTAGCATAACGATTCGAACTCATGATCTTAAGTAAGTAAAATATAGGACGTTTGCTGCTTAAGCTAAGAGTTAAGCTAAACGGGGGATTTATTTATGTAGTTTATATTTATTTCCCGATTATTTATATTTTATTTGTATTTATAGACTAACTAGAAGTTTTATTTATTTAATAACTAACATTTTTTAGATTTATATAATAAATTTCGGTCTACGATCCTATTTTAGCGTAAAAGTTATTTCCAAAATAATAGTACAAAGTGTCATGCTGGACTAGACTCCTAACCTAGTACTATATGACAGGGCACTAGCCAACAGGGTACGTCACTATATTTAAGACCTTGTAGAAGAAAGGGCTGCAGAGGGTGGCTTTTCTTCCTCAAGTAATCAACTTCTCGATATAGGAGTATTGCTGGTTTCGTGGCCGTAACGGTTTATTTTCGCTGCTATACCTGATCAGTGTCGTATATGTGTTATATACAGTGATTTCTTGACATTATGCTATATTTTTTGTTAAGGTAGATTTTATGTTGTTTTTTTTTTTGTCACGAGAGGGGCTGTCATCTAGGTCAGGTACAACAATAGTACTGTTGATAGTAGGTAGCATATAAGAGTAAAGCTTGAAGAAGGGAAGAATCTAGAGTGGAAGATGGGCGGGAGTAGTATGTATGTATAGGCTGGTACTGCAGCCCAGTGAAACCCAATATTCCTGACATTTTTATACGTGGTATGTTTTTTAAGCTTTTTGTAAACGATAGTATTAAATATTTATAACGTTTTAAGGCTACCTAGGTATATAACAGCTAGGGGAGGTATTTGGTTTTGTTTTCGTGTATTGCGACAAGGACCTTTTTAGGAGGTTATTTTACCCCGGTTTTAGAGAACTCGATGCGAAGAAAGAATTTTGGAAACAAGGCAGGACCGATTTCGAGAAATACCCTGATACGTTCGATAACCACGCGATATTGTGTATTAGATTAGAATTCAAGAATGGATTGATTTTTTAGAAAACAGCTAACTAGTGGAATAGAAATCGCGAGAGCTTAAGTACATGAAGTGGGCGACCCTAGCACCATGGCTAATAGTTCGACACTGAAGCTGATCATGCGACTTCAGGGTGGTAATGATGGCTAGATTATCTCGCTGTTATGGGCGAATAGGGTCATGGTCGTGACAAACATCAGACGCCGAAAGGTTGATACATAAGGCATATCAAATCAAGATAGAGCAACATGCTTGCTAGGAAGTCCTGTCAACGGTGGTCATTGGTGTCGTAACGAGCTGAGCGGATATTATTTGATCAAGCTTTTCACAGAATGGGCGGAACCATTGATCTGAAGTGTCGTGTCAACCATGTTCTTAGCACGAACCGAAGACGTCGACTTGCTCCCGACATTCATCTCGTAATAAGCTCCATAGCTACCTTCACCGCGCTCATTGGAGTTTTCGACGTTATACTGTGTGTCGCGGCTGCTGCGACTGGTGCTGCCGACCAACTGTCTGACCGAATCAGTCATGGATTGTATAGCTGCTGGGAGCTTGAGCTTGGTGATGGAGCTCAGTGGCGGAACACATCCCAGTATGATGACGAAGGTTTGTTCTACGCCAGCGAAGAAAAGCCCCAACGTGTTGCCGTAGAGCGTCCCGGCGCTGCTCGTGGCGTTGACGGATTTGGCGATGGAGAGACCCATGGTGATGAGAGAGAAGGAGAGAAGAATGATGAGGCCGAGCTTTTTGCGGAACGCCATGTTAAGCTTCCAGACAACTATGACCGGCGCCAAGACGTAAACTAAATCCCGAACGCAAACAGAGCTTTCGAGGTGGGCATCATCAGTACGATATGTTACGGTCAATCGATAGATGCAGGGACAAACTTACCTCCTATAATGTTACCCTCGACCTCGGCGATCGTCGGGCTATACTGCAACTTAGCCCCAGCCAAAGGGTTCCACAAGCCTTCGACGGGTTTAAATTGATTGAAGACAGTGATGATCTGAGCAAAGATGGCCGCGCATGAGAGTGTAGTTGTGACTATCAGGAACCACTTCAGTACGGTCTTTGGCGCAAAGATGCGGACAAGTAAGATCGTGATGGAAATCCTGGCCACGGCGGACGACAGGATCGCAGGGAGGTACTGAATCCATATCCACTTAGAGGTGTTGACGAGCTGGTCAAAGGTGAGATCTGTGTCGTGTTTTCCGAGGCCATAATGATAAGAGACGGTGAGAAAGGATTCACCGAGGAGGTTGAGCAGCTACGGAGTCTGCCTGTTAGAGCGCACGGTGAGAAAAATATCTGGGTTGGTGATGTGCTTACGGTGGCAAGTAGCATGAGCCAGTCCTCAACATACAATATATGAGTAACCGCGAGGCGCACCCAAAAACGAGCGGCGACGGTGAGTATACTCAGACTGGTGAATGTCCATGTCAAACCGATGAACCAAATGCCACGCCCAGGGTCATTCGGGTTCATCGGGAGAGGGAGCATTGTCGGATCCATTGCGATTGAGAGTATGTGATTGAGACCGTAAAACGCGAGCCAAAGGACATGTGGTGTGTCAGGATTGCAATGTTGTACTGCGAGCAATCCGAATAAATGCGCAAAGAAGGACGATCCGTCATCTTATCTAATCATGTTCAATCCTATGAGTTTCCATTCCCCATCTCGGCCCCTTCCTCCTCTTTTTCCAGCCCCCAGCCTTGCAATAGGGTCTGGAGGGGACCAACGTAGCGAGCCATTAGAAACCCCCTACCAACGGTGCAATGTCAGCAGTGCAGGTCTTGTTGTTGGTACGTGGTGTTGGAGAAGCGGTAGCGCTGAGGGGTGTATTTTGAATCATGTTGGGTTGCATGAGTCCTACTATTTTTTAACAGTAATCCTCCAATGTTACTTCTTTACAGCAGCACCCTGTCATACCAGGATGTCACTCTAGTCATTGTTCTTCCTGCTCCCGGTCTCACGTCTGGCCCCTCCGCCCCTCCTACAGTTCTAGACCCCCCCGATCTTTCTCTTCACCGTTTGAAGCAAGGTGCTACTGTTCGACAATCTAAGAAAAAAATTTATGAGAATGATATTTTGGAATGCTTCACCGAATTCAATGGATTCGATATTCATCGAAATCTATGTAAATGACGAAGATGGAGGCACGCGTTGCGTTTACCACCATATGTATGCCAAGGGCGGGTCGAATGGGTCTAAGGCTCTTTTCAAATGAGAAACAGCAATGACATATACAAGTAGCTCCTACACGATCAAGCAGCTCCATGCAGCTTTGCGTGCGTGGATTTTTGAGAGATGGAAGACACCAGAATAACAGGCAATACGATTCAATTGATTGTTTTTATTTCATTCATTGGGATGAAAAGCTGGAAGCAGCTGTGGGAAACCTGGACGAGAGAACAAGGCTTGAATCTAAGGGAGCAGTATAGAGTATTGTACTAAGCATGTCTACCTTGCTCTAAGGGAGACCAAGTTGCACTTTGATCGACGCAATCTGAAAGCCGTACCCTCACTGCTAACCTGGAATGACCAAAATGCGAGCCAGGAGACCCCTAGCTTTGTCGAGAATAGAAATTACCAATTGCCCGATGTACCTCCAAGCTCGGGTAGCCGACGAACCTGGCACTGATGGACTGCCATGTAGTTACACATCCCAGTGAACTTCAAGGACCGCTAGCTGAGATTCCATGGTCTCATACACCTTATGAAGGACAAATCGCTTATCTGCCGCCGCGAGAAGCGATTTCCATTCATCCAGATGTCTCTCATAGCTGTTGAAGTAGAATTTCAACGCCATGTCAACCGACCTAGGGAGTTTTTGTCAATAAGGAGACGAGTTCACCTGTCACATCTATAAACACGGTTGCCTACCTCATAGTTCGCTCTCTCCATAATGGACTAGCACTGTTCGGCCCTGGCATGCATGCATCCTGAATGAGGATCTTTGCTCCGGGCTTGAGTGCGGGGATCTGAGCTTTCAGGATGTTGACGGCGTATTTATCGCCCCATGAGCGCAGGATCATGCGGAAGAAATAGACGTCTGCTTGAACCGTCTGTTCCCCAAAGAGGTCGTGCGGCTGGAACTGGACGCGCTCTTTCAACTGGTCGGGAACGGCGGAGTCGGCGCCTTGAATGACCGGGGGCGCATCCTGGACAAGCAGCTTGAGGTTTTCAAACTTACTTGCTAGGTCTATCGCGACGGAGCCTCGTTGCCCACCCACGTTCACGATGTATACATTTCCGAGGGAAGCCCAATCGTAGGCCTTGTGAACAAACCCGTCTCCGCAACCCGGGACATGGTCCAGGGATTTCATGCCGCCTGCAAAACGCATGGCCGCCTCAGGGTCTGAGCTGAGGACTTCGAATACTGACTTTCCATTGTTGGCAAGGGCGAAGGCCTGTGAAGATCAGTATTAGTCTAAATAATACGGTGGATCAGGCATGGAACACGGTCAATACTTACAGTCTCATTGGCTTCCTGGGAGGCCGGCCATTTCTCAATTGCTTCTCCAACCTGGTATAGAGCACCTGTGTTAGAACGATACTCTCTGTGTTTCATATAAATGAGGTGCCCTTACTCTGGGAATAGCCGGCCAGGTATCGCGGCTCTCAAAGTTGGCCCAGGCGGTAATGTATGGGATGGCTAAGAACTTGGAGATCTTGGTATGTGCTACCATCTCTGGTTCCGGTTCGGTCAGGATACGCATGGTTATCGCATATCGAAGCAGGCGCCTAACAAGCCCTTTATCAAGCTTCGTCTTCTCTGCAATATCTTCAAAAGAGACCTTGCTGCCAAACGGGATCATGTCCAGAATCTTGAACCGGACAATAGAGTCAATGCTGATGACATTCGCGACCTTGAGAATATTAGTTTGTGAGCACCTAGCTGATCCCAAGAGATCCTTACACCTGCGAATTTGTAGATCAGCATCAGAGGTTCCAAGAGAACCTCATGGAGCTCAGCAGTTGCGTCCAGGACATCATCCCGAATTTTATGCAGCTCGGTAGGGAGGGTTGGAGGGCTATCCTCAGCAAAGGATGGGGACTCGAGTCCCTGGGCTGATAGATGTTCTTGTAGCTCTGCAACTGAGCTGCTTATCTTCGCAGCTAGTTCGACGATTTTGGGAGTAGCGTCAGGTGGTGTCATTTTGACCGAGAAGGAAGATGGCAAAATCTAAAAGGTGGGCGCGATAGGTGAGATGCGATATCTAATCTCACAGAGATGGAGCTTGAAAGAGAGTTGCGATTATTAGGCTCTGCCTCTCTGCCTCTTTGGGTTTGGATATGGAGGACTTATTGCTCTTCTCCTCATTCAGCCCCCAGCGGCAGTTGGAGCGGAGAGGATTACATCCGTGTATTAGACAGCAGGCTACACGTCATTTGGCCCCCACGAGCGTTGGGATGTTATTGATACAAAGGCTCTCACACTGACACATTCTTCATCTCAACTGAGTCACACCACAAACGCTTGGCACTTTCGTAGGAACCCGAGGTTGCAATGTTAAGAGGGCCCAACGTCCAACTGCATGAAACCAGAGGCTGATTGAAGCAGGCTCTTGGTTGGAGCCGGATACTACAAGATCGATCCAATCACCGACAAGGGATGAGAGAGCACTAGTGCATGGTTTGCGCCCGGATTCCGTCTCAGGTGGCAGGGAAAGCGAGGCAAGCCTGGATCCTTGACTGAGACCAGTCTCTCGACAGGTACTAGTACCTGTGACCCCGCACAAAGATATCTAACATAAGTAAGTACTTACATTACATGGTGAATACCTCGTAGGTACATCTTGACAGGTACTAGTACCTGTGACCCGCACAAAGATATCTAACATAAGTACATTACATGGTGAATTACATGGTGAATACCTCGTAGGTACATCCATACGTACGATCCGCCTGCTTCATTGGCACGATAATCATAACTGGACAATGAGGTCTTCTTCCAAGCTACTGAGTGCCTTTCCCATCACCGCGTTAGTAGCCCTCAGGTGGAACCTATAAATATCGTTAGACTCTGTAGACGTCTAACGGCGTCATTTTGAAGTGTGACAGCAATTTAAAATGAAATACAACGCTACCGAATATGAGGCGCTAGCAGATCAGATTGAATCGCTTCTGCAGCGCCTGGACGGTGCTCTCAAACTCGGGGATGAGAGAACTCGCCGTCGCCTAGTCGAGGGCGGGCGCAAACTTGCCGAGTCTCTGGAATTACCTAGAGAGACGTGTCGCAGAATCCAATACTCGGTTTGTAGAGTTCCATTGACCCCCTTTTTGCTCAAGAGCTGCTTTGACTCACTGCAGCCCATCAATCACTATTAGCATCTCATACTACCTATGACTGTTGTCGGAGCGGACACTGGGTCTTCTCTGCATTGTCGTCGGAGAACCGTGCCTTTGGCAGCGCCGAGCTCGCAGAGAAGACGGGCGTGGACATGCAGCTCTTGAGTAAAATAGCATCTAATACCATTCACCCTAACATAGAGATACTTACAAAATTCCCAGAGAGATTATTACGGTATTACCAAGCCAGTAATATGGTTTCTCAAGTTGCCGACGATGCATACCAGTCGAGCAATGTGACCCATGTTCTAAGTAGCGAGAATCACGGCGATTCACTTCGATTCACGTAAGCACACATTATGAAACAAATCACTTCCTTGACGTTTAACGACGTAGCATATAGACATAAAATCACTGCGCAAGGGAGTTGGAACCTTCCAGATTGGCTCCGGTCAACTCAGTATAGGGCCGCTGTCGGTGTTATGCCCACAGCTTGGACAAGCGCGATCCCCACCGAGTTAGATCCCTTTACCTATTTGAAGCACAATCCTTGGGCATTGAAACTTCACCAATCGCATATGGCCGTCCAAAGGGTGGGAAGAAAATCATGGATCGATGCCCTCGACTTCCAGAAACGCTTTGCTGCCCAGGACAATACAACCAGCTCAACAACAGTTCTGTTTGTTGATATCGGAGGCGGAACGGGATCCCAGTCTCTTGCATTTCGGCAGCAATATCCAAACCTTCCCGGACGAGTTCTCCTCCAAGACCGGCCAGAGGTCGTAGAGCGCGTCAGTGAAATGCTCATAAATACAGCAAATATCGAGGCGGAGGCATACAATTTCTCTACCACGCCGCAGCCCGTTCGAGGAGCCAGAGCTTATTACATGCGAAACATCTTCCATGCTTGGGCAGACGCCAAATGCGTGGAGATCTTGCTCAACGTCAAGGCCGGCATGGCTGAAGAGTCGGTGCTCATTCTTGACGATATAGTTCTTCCCGAGAGGAATGCCAAAGGCCAGGCGGCTGATTTCGACATAGAGGTCATGATTTGCGTAGGTAGGTGCTGCTTCCCCAGAACTTTCTTCTAGATGTAATACGAGTATCTTGCAAACTGGAACGCGGAGGTCCGCTAATTGTCGAGTGGTATATAATAGGTGGCGTAGAACGCACTGAAGGTCAATGGGCAAATCTGCTAAGCGATGCTGGATTGAAGGTTCATGAGGTGGTGAAGTATGACGAGGATTATGAAGACGCTTTGATCATTGCAGGCCTTGCTTAACCGTGTGTATTTGCGACCAACTGGCACGCCCGATAGACCCTGGAGAATGGTCCGGAAAGTCAACCAAGAGGTATTGTTGTCAATCAAATAAGAATCATGCCTCAACCCCTAGTTATTCATTCTGTGAGTAGTACCTCCTATATCTAAAGAGTCGACGAAAGACTGGTTCAATTGTCGCAGTACACATCATTTTGTCCTACTAGCAAGAAGCAATTCGCCGAAGTTGCTGAGAGGTCAATGACATAGGAGACTGTAATCTGGTTAGCGATGTTGGTTGTTTCCCACAAATAGCGTGGAAATAGGTGTAAACGAAACCAAACAACGGGAGGTAAATTATAAGCTTTATTATTAAATAATTATATGTAGGTAAAAAAGAGTGAAATAAATGTCGTGCCTTTGGCTATGGTTTACAACTGACGAGCTAACTTTCTTCGTCTCTAAACAATTTGCTCCAAGAAACTCAGAATGCGCAGTCAAGCTCAAAGAGCTTGGGAACATTCAGAAGGGCAAACCTTAACCTCAAACTGCCTCCTTAACCTCCTCTACTCGGCCATCAGCACCTGTGCTGTCAGTTTTGGCTTCTGTAACATCCACCTCTTTCTTTCGCAAGTCATTCCATCCCATTCCCCACGAGGCAATCCCACAAAGCGCCGCAAAGGCCACTGCTAAGTAGTAGATCCGGCCCAAGCTGTTTGAGTATGCGACCTCTACACCGTTCAGGTCTTCAGGCGAGACGATGGAGCGGAATCCGGAAGCACCGGCATCAATAATAGCTTCGGCGTCCGCGTGCGGCGCAAATTCGGCGATTTGCGCCGGTAAGCTCGCGAGAAATATCACGTTGTAGAGGGTATTCGCAATGGCTGGACCGATCGCCTGGGCAAAGACCATAAAAGCGATACCAGAGGCCAGCTCCTCGCCCTCCATCGCGGCTTGTACAGCGATAATAGGCTAGTATTCGGAGAAGAAGTCAGAACTATGCAGTAGAGAGGTTTTTTTGCTGAACAAATAATACATGCCATTTGCAGCCCTGACCCAAAGCCAACGCCTACAAGAATCTGGAATCCCACCCAACGGGCAGTCGAAGTGCTGGGTTGAAGGAGGGAGAGAAGACCTGTTCCAGTGGAGAGGAAGACTGAAGCGAAGAGAGTTATAGGAATAGTATAGCCTATCTTTTGTACTAAATTAAATGTCAATACCGACAGCAACTATTTTATGAATAGATGCTCTTCAACTTACACACGCCGCCTGAGGCGCCAGCACATACGAGCTGAAACAGGATCAATGGAAGAAGATATACGCCACTCAGTACTGCGCTCGCTCCCTTGACAGCTTGAAAATAGATCGGGAGGTAATAAATTGCTGCGTAAAGCGCTGACGTCTGGGAGGCGTTGTACAAGGCAGCAGCCAAGACATTTTTCCGGCGGATCAATGCGCGGGGCAACATGGCATCCTCACCGCGATATCGATTCCATAAGAACCAGACGGCTAAGGTGGCAACCGCGCCCACAAAGAGGCCGATTACCTGAGAGGAATTCCATGGATAGACCTGGCCGCCAAATTGAAGAGCGAGAAGTAGTTGCAAGATCGCGGGCGCGAAGAGAATAAAACCAACGAGATCGAGATGGTGATGCAGCCTCGGCAGTAGCGATAGAGCTTTCGGTTTGATTATCGGTTCAGGAACTCGTAGGACAAATATGGAGAGCGCTGCTACCGCGCCGATGGGTAGGTTGATATAGAAACCTGGTATCGGTAATTACTTAGCCAATGGTTCGAAAAGCTGGGTAAGATAAAGCGGCAAGCGTACACCAACGCCAGGTAACGTAAGACGTGAAAGCGCCTCCGATGAGAGGCCCTAGAACGATTCCAAGGAGATTAACTGTTGATTTGCCAGTGAGCACGAGTCATATCCAGTTGTATCAGGAGTTATGCCGGAACTCACAGCCCAACGTGAAACCCAACAGTCCTAGCCAAGTTTACGCGTCAATACCTCGTCAGATGTTGTGATCAATCGATCTCGCTCACCTGCTCTCTTTTCAAGAGGCGCGCTGTTTGATACTATAGCGATAGTGCCGGTAGCGACACCCGCACCACCAAAGCCCGCGATGAACCGACCAACAATGAAGACGGCTGATGAATTGGCAGCACCGCAAATGACGGAGCCGATCTCAAACACGGCAAAAAAGACTAAAAAGGTCCACTGTTGAGATACGATCAGACAGGACTCGAAACATAGGGGGTCGCAAGTTTCTATACGAACTTTTGTGTTGAAGTACTTGTATATTTTCCCTGTCAATGGCTGTGGTGACGCACTTCAATAGCAGCCAGCAATGTGAGACGGTTGGGCGTGTGCAAATGCGGATGGACCAAACCTACCTTCCAAACTGATAGGCACTGGCGTACCAGCCAACATCGCCGAGGGAATGAAATCATCAGTGATTTTCGGAACGGCCTGAGTCGCACAGTCAGGTTATGTGACAAGCTCAAAATTCAAAGATGTAGCCATACCGTGCTGACGATCATGAGATCTAAGAGTATGAGGAAGCTGGCAAACCCGACGGTGGCTACAATGATGGCAAGCTTGACGCCGGTCACGTACTCGGGATCGGGTTTCGGCTCAATGGCAGCCGGATCTCTGCTCGCGTCGGCATCCGTACTGTCGACGAGCGGAGGGACAGCTTCAGGCGAAGGAGCGAGCCCAGAAGAGGAATCGTGCTTAAGGGACTGGGGTGCAGCCATCGTGGATTTTGGCGCCACTAGCAGTACTAGCGGCGTGAGATGCTGAGATAGAGAGAAACGAGACTTGAGTTTAGAAGAGGGAGAGCTAGGGCTCGAGAAGTCGGCCAGCCAGCCTAGGGCTGTCGGTTCTGATGGGAAACGCAACTTGCCACGAATCCCTGCATCAAAACGGTCCTCATTCGCCTGTTGGTTTAGGAGGGTAGTATTGAAAACAGACCGACATGAGATAAGTACGTGCACGCACGGGTGGTGTAGAATCAATGATCAGCTCCAGCCTAATTACAGCATTCCAGCTTGAGTTGCATTCAGAATGTCCAATCTGGACTGATCGCCGTGAAAATCTGCTAATCTACAGGACTTGTATAGGCCATCTATCATGCAACATGCAGAACTCGTGTGATAGAGGTTGACATACTAGTATGCCAGATGATCCTTGGAATAAAGGGCATGCGAAAGCTGCAAGTATCATGCAAGTACCATACAGGACCTACTTACATGTATTACTGAGTATGCACACACGCAGTGCGTTCTCCGCTGCCCCTCGAATCCTCAATATGCATGGGTCGTTACATGGAATCTTACAGCATCTGCCCTAACGATTGTGACGCTGCGACGTCAAGAGTCGCGATATCGTTTGTCACCTTCTTTTTTGCTATTTGTTAAGTACACCGCTACTTACTGGGTAGTAGTTCTCGCGATGCGGACAATGCACATCGATACCTATTCCTACTCAATCAGATGCCTCCATTTCGATGGCGTTACGACCCTCCCTCGCTTCAGGCTATGCCGGTTGGAAAAATATGGATAAACATGTAACCAAAGTATTGTGATGATACGGGTGCTGGCTGTTAAGCTTCTGCTTGAGTCTTGTATTAATAGAGCTAGCACGTAGTAGGTGCCCAGGCACGACCACCCCACTGCCCATACGTTCTAGCATAATGGCGCATCCGAGTCCTTCGCATAAATCCTTCACGTTGCATTCAGAGTTATGCAGGTAGCCTCGAAGACAGACAGTCAGCTGACGACCAGGTACCTAGCCTTTAGGTACGATCCGACGGAAGCTTTCGACAGAAGTTGTCGTCCACCGTAGTGACCAGTCCCAAGTGCGTATCTGCTCTTCATCTACCATTCGTCGACATAGTTTGGCATTCAGAAAGAAGCTTTGATCATGGCTACCTCGGAGCACTCAGTGTTTGTCTGCAGCGCGACTGGTTTCCAAGGAGGCGCCCTGTCTAGGAGGCTCCGAGAGATTGGTTGGAATGTGCATGCGACGACACGTGATCTAAACTCCCAGGCTGCCGTAGCCATGAAGAGCATTGGTGTCCGTTTCCATGAGTGTGATTGGGACAATCTTGAGGTTCTCAGAGCAAGCATTAAAGGGTGTGATAAGCTGTTCCTGTGCCTCACTATCAATTGGGAGGACCTCAGCTGCGAGCTTCGCCAGGTTCGTCGTCATTGAAAGCAGCAAGAGTTCAACTTGTTCATGTCGGCTTACTGTCTACTTCCAGTGTCGAGACATCCTGAAGATCGCCAAGGAGGTTGGCGTAAAGCAGGTTGTGTCCTCTACCACGCTAGGCGTCTCGATGCTTAATTCAGACATAGGCGTGTATCCTGGATCATACATGGAGAAGCATATGATCAACAAGAAGGCAATCGAGCAGTCAGTGGAAGACTGCGGATTCGAGCACTTCACCTTCCTGCGGCCAAACCTTCTTCATGGCTAACTTCGTCGAGCCCAAGGTCAGCGATATGCTGAAATACGCGATAAGCGCAGCTGGACTACTTCCATGACGCCGACACACTACCCATCGTGGATCATGTCGACATTGCCAAGTTTGCTGCGGCGGCGTTCCAGGATCCCGCTGATTTTCACGGCCGTGCTATCGGCCTAGCCAGTGACCAGATGCGCGTGCAAGATATCTTGACCTGCTCGCCGAAGCTGCAGGCCAACCGGGTTCGGTTAGAGCGCTCTTCCTGACTGATGAAGAAGTCGAGGCCCAGGCTAACTCGAGTGGGTTCTCTAACTCACACAAAGCTGCGTCACACATCGGATTATGTTGATCTGGAGGAACTCAGGCTACTGTGCCGTTGACAACCTGGAGAGAGTTCTTGGAACGAGAGAAGGAGCGGTGAGACTTACTTTTCCTCACTGATAAATCAATACTGTGACATTGGGACTCACCTGCGTAAGCGGATATCATAAAAATTAAGCCATTTGCTATTAATGATAGATTTAAGTCTCTCAACATCAGTGCAAAAAGTCGACATCGTGCAACTTGACGCTTGCTACTATGCATAATCCTTGTATGCAAAGGTCTGTAAAGGTGGTTGTATGGCAGGCGTGGAGATGGTTAGAAATTGGGAGTATTGAAGCGCTGAGATGTACTTGGTTTGAGACCGTTTTGTAAATAATCATTTAGGAGATGCTCTATGTCCTGAGACTTTTTTTCGCACCGTGACTGTCTCCGCTGAACCCCCCATCGCGCTAGTGTAGGTACAGATGCAGTTGGTCGTAAGTGCTTCTTCGGAGTGTCGCTGTTAGGCCATTGGGCCGTCTGTGACTTCAGCTCCTGCAAGATGACAGCCAATTAGAGCATCCCATCCCACCGATATACATGTCTTCCCACTCGTCTTCCCACTCGTCTTCTTCGTCCTCCTACTCGTCTTCCTTCTCTCTTAACTTATCATTTTCATCATCCCTTTTTTCTCCTCTTCTGCTAGCCCTCTCTCCAGCTCCTAAGTCTAATCACTATTTCATGGCAGCTTTTGTGACTATGTGTACCTCTGTGCATGACGAATGCAGTCTGGCAATCCCGTCAAGTCTTGTCAAGTATGTGGAAAGTCTATCTCCAGTTCTAACTTTTCGCGCCATGCCAATAAGCATCGTGACTCCGATCAGAAGGAATGTGCTCAATGCAATACTTCCGTTCGCAGTGCAAACGGCAAGGCATATCAAAGCCCAAACACTTGGAGAAGACTGCATCGCAGTCACAATTGCGGTCACAGTCATACCTACTCTTCTCCGACTTCATGAACACAGCCGAAGAGCCGCTGAGACAACTGGCATCGGCCTACAGGCGAGAAATCGCCAGGGTCGGCGGACTATCAACACTTGATTCAGGTGAGATGTCTTGGGCTCAGTTAGGTCTTCCTGCACCAAGATTAATGCCGGCGGTAGAGTGCTGGGGCAGAATGCCCTCCTCTACGGATGAGTACAAGGTTGATATGCTTCACCACTTTGACAAATCCAAAACCAAGATCTATTGCCGTAGAAAACCATGGGCGCCCCTCGAAAATGCACCATTCATACAGTTTTAAGCCAGTTAGATCAACCCGACGTAGCATCTGCTCTATGTGCTATCAACATACACACCCAGTGCGCAGAAGTGAAGGTCCCAGAGCGAATGTCCTTCGAGATCTACGAAGACTCTTCATCACAGAGAAATATCACCCCGCAATTTGCCGGCGTCGACCTTCATATTGGTAAGCCTAAATCTAATTCTCTGAAATACAATCACTGAGGTAATGAAATTAGATCACGGGTTGAATGTCATCACTTTGCTTTATGGTGGTTGTATAAAGCTTTGGGCACTTTACCCCCAACGAAACATAATTACAAGAGATTTGAAGATGTGTACTCATCTCACACCATGTTTCTTGACCTGGAAAGTCATCTTGAAGGTGGCCATTTTGCATTCAGACTGAGGACCAAGCCATTACCTCCGCCAGGCTGTATACACAGTACTTATACCCTCTCCGGTGGATTTACATTAGGCACCATTTACCACCTCGGCATGTACAGGGATCGCAGCCTCAGTCGCGATTTGGAAAAGGGCATGACAAGAACCGGGATGGGTGGTGACTGCTCGGTCTTTCTGCGGGCTGTGCTCATGAGTCTGAGGGAACAAGGAGAGCGCCGGACAGAAGCTACGACACTACTGTGTGGTCGGTATGCTGAGATTTCAAGACTTCGCCCCAAATATTTCAGAGTACTGAGGTCCAAGCTCGATAAGACGTGTTCGATATGCCATAGACATGGGCCGGCATACCCACAGGTGGTTGACGCAGTCTGACACTTGATGCAAGTTTTGTACAATGCCTTTTGAAACTAAATACGAGTTTCGATTATTCGTGAGTCAATCTCTCTCTCTCTCCCTCTCTCTCTCTCTAATGATACGACTACGTGCAACAAGCAAGTGATGATAATCTTGTCATGATTTATGACATGATATAGACTTGAAACCTGAGAGCGGGCAAATTCCCTGCCTAGCATTCAAAGGCCTGCAATGATCAAACATTCATAGTAGTCTGCGTCATATGTTACCACTTCGTGCAGCTTAAATCCTGCCTCATTAAGCATCTGTTCCCACTCAGCCTTTGTGCGCTCTTTTGCACCTATAGATTCATAAGTTAGCGTGCTAACGCTGTAAGCGTTCCGTGCCGTGTACATAGCATACACTAAGTCGCAGGGATACACAGTTGGGTTATAAGGCGTTGGAGAAGTAGCAAAGTATGAATTTTGAAATGGGGGGTACTTGCCAACACTCATCATCACCTCTATATCATGCTGAGCCGCTCTTGGTCTAGCATCCCGTTCCGGCAGGACAGTCTCGTCGATCATGATGACTGACTGTTCATTCAGGCCCGCCTTTACGTTTGCTAATATTTCCAAGCACTCTTCATCTGCGAACGAGTGCAAGATCTTGCGCATATAGTAGGCGCGTGCTCCTGAGAAGAGTGGTGCGGGTGTCAACTAATCATGCTCTAATAATATGCAAAGCTTTTGAGTGAATATTACCTTTAATTGGCTCAGGCGTAAAGATATCATACTCCTCCAGTTCAATGTTTGTAGCGCTTGCTAGCGCTGACCTGGCTTTCTGCACAATCTCTGGTCGGTCTTGTATGATGACCCTTCCAGCGAGGCTTGGGTATCGCTGCCGGAATTCACGAGATTGAGAGCCGGTCGAACCGCCAATGTCGACGAACAGAATCGTGGAGTCCGTGGAGTCCGTGCCAAAGCGGGCCTGGAAGTCCAAGATGTCGAAAAATAACGGTCTACCTTCAAACTGAACCTTCATGTACGCAAGAGTGAGCTTCAATGCCCACGGGTTCTCCCCAAGCCACGAGTAGGCATGCTTTTCCGTATTGTGAGCCTTAGACAGAGCTGTGGGCATGATGCCAGTGGGTCTTTGTATCCGATGGACTGGAGTAAGTCAGGAAGACTGACAACGGGGGGCCCATAATCTTTTGCCTATCACCGTTTGTCAGCGTTGCTCATGAAATTTGGGAAAGCGACTATTATTTACGCGAATCGAAGGGCATCGGCATGGCCTTCGTCACTTACAACCCGCGTTACGTTGCTGGCTTGGAACGCATCATTGCCGACTTGGTATACCATGTCAAGGGCTTGGTAGTAACGTAGAAGCCTTTCTAAACACTCTTAACACTCCTGGTTCAGCTTCCAGGACGAAAGGAAAAGAGAGGCATACTCAGGAGGCTTAAAGCCACACCAGTCTTCTGTGAAAGCTCCGCGCTGGTGAAAGGTCGAACCTCGGCTGCCAGAGCGGCAAATACCCCTGTTTCGGCGCCGATGATGGCCAGTGGGAGCTGAAAGTGCTGGTCAAGGTCAGAACCGAGTCAGGGAGTCTACTTTCGATAGAGAAGGAGTTCCTAAGTAATTACCACGTGCTCAAGTCTGCTCATGGTGTGTCTCGGCTCCTCCAGAAGGATGCTGAGTTTACGAACACCGTCTGCAAGACGGCGGCGAATTTTTTCGTCAGGAATATTGACATGGGGGGCTTCCGGGTCCTGCAAGATAGATTCAATTTGTTGTGCGAGTTCTTCGTATTGAGCCGCCGTCCATTCCATTTTGATGTGCACCAATAAATGGACGAGTCTGAGTTGACAAAATACAGATAAGCCCGAAAAAGAGAGGTCAAACTTAAGTGTCAGCAAATAAATACGTCTCAGTGGCAAGGTGGTGTATATGGCAACGCTGGTAGTACAGTATAATCTGACAGCAATGACATGAGTGTATTCTATACCTACCTCTTAGTAGTCCAATGTACCAATTAGGGATTAGGCAGGTACTAAAGTTCGATCTGCTTGATGACGTGACGCGATAGGTCCCATACTAGTCTTAGAAAATGAGTCCTGTATAATTCAGCTCGAAGAACGTGCAGCCAGCCAAGACGGGATTGCACCGGCCAAATATTCCAAAATGCGCCACACAAATGCTTGCTTATCACCCGCATCCTGCCTCTATAGCTAATTCTGGTGCGGGGTGAGTGCATGGGTCAGGGGTCATCCACACAAATCCTCACCCGTACGCCTCCTGCGTGGACCTTAGCGGGCGACCTTACCGAACAACCTTACTTACTCCATGTAGTGTGGAAAACTAACCAGCTGAAGGGTAAGCAAACCCCTGAGCTTGCCTCTAGATATCATGGGTACCAGGGCATGCCCTCGAATTTTCGAAGAGTTCAATCCTGCAACAGTCGCTCAACGACGAAACGACCATTCCTCTCGCCTCAGCTCTCTGTACTGATATGTGACTTGAACATCTTCTTCTGACTTTATATTGAAAATCATGGAATCTTCAACTACGAGCCCCCGAATCATCGAGTTGGCTGCCAAGATTAGCGAGTCTGTTTCACAGCTCCAGGAGGTTCTATCAGCTCAGGGTGTGCCATCACCATCGTTCACTGTGGATAGCCCTGAGCGGCTGCCAGACAATACCGCCCACCTCCAGGATGCCGTGCTTGACGCGACTACCGAGCTTCATGAGCTTCTCATGGAACCAGTTCGCCTAATCTTCAGATTTTGTGCCGTAAGAGCCCAGGGCCCCTCAATGGAAAGAGAGCAATATGAGAGCAACATCAAAGCTGATGTTCCAAGACTACAGACACAGTCGGCATCGACGCCATAAGCCGATTTGGCTTCGCCAATGTCGTTCCTCTTGGAGGCCAGATCTCATTTGGAGAGATTGCTAAGCAACGGGCCTGGATGAATCACTTGTCCGGCGCCTGCTCAGGCACGCGATAGCCAGGCGTATCTTCTATGAGCCCGAGTCTGGCATGGTGGCACATACGAAATTGTCCAGGTACTTCGTCGAACCATCCATAAAGGACTTTGTGGGCTTTGGCGCCCGAGAAGGCTGGCCTGCAGCTACTAGGGTACGCTTCTCAGCCTATCAACCCGGGCGAGACTTAATTATATGGATGGACTGACGTAGGGGATCTACCGCAGTTTCTAGACGCCATTCAGAAGTGGCCATCATCGCAAGAGCCCAACCATACTGTGAGTGCTTAGCCTTTATCGCGCTGCCTTCTACATTTCTTATTGTGGAGACTAATCTTCATAGGGCTTTTCTCTTGCGAACAACTCCGACAAGTCCGCATTTGAACTAATTGCCGCGGATCATGCACGAGCGATACGTCTCAAGGGTGGAATCGACGCCCATGATCACTTTGATGGCTGGGCCGCTGCAGACGTCGTCGAGCTATATGACTGGGCCTCTCTAGGCGAAGCTTTTGTCTGCCAGGTTGGTGGACAGCGAGGTGATGTTGCCGCAGTGCTGACGAAGCGCTTTGGAAATCTCAAATTTCTTGTTCAAGATATGGGCAAGGTCATCGCCGGTGCGGAAACAGAGGTGCCTGTTGATTTGGAAAATCGTATCGAATTCAAGGCCCACGACGTCTTTGAGCCCCAATCCTTCCAAGCCGATGTTTATCTCTTGCGCCTAGTCATTCAGATTCGAAATGATAAAGATGCTCTCAAGATTCTACGAGCACAAGTTCCCGTCCTCCGACCTGGTGCCAAAATCTTGCTAATGGAAATCGTCATGCCGGAACCTGGCGCCGTTCCGCTCTGGAGAGACCGTGAAATGAGGTGAGGTCCGATGGCCTTTACTTTCGGAACAGTCGAGATTGCTGACAAGTGATGCAGAGCAATTGATATGGCTATCGGAGCTAATTTCAACGCCCGCTGTCGATATCTGAGTGAGTGGAAAGCTCTACTTGCAGCGGCTGACGAAAGATTTTGTCTTCAACGGGTCATAACGCCAGAGCATTCACTGCTATCGACCTTGGAGATAGTATGGGACGCCCCAATTCTGAGGCTTGAAGGATTGCTTTCCTAGTTCGATTTACCACTGAAGAGTTACAGGTGTTACACGACGCGCAGATTAATGCAAGAGCATGGATAAGCAAGATCACTGGAATCTATTTAGATCTTTGTAACTATCTAGATCATTACACAACATACTGTGCCTCATGATCCAACATGATGAATAAGGTAAAGCCCAAGACGTATCAGGAAACCAGTTCTTATGTAAATAGTCACTTATAGTTTTGCTTTCCCAAAGATCTCGCGTCAGGTCTAGATCCAGGGTCTAGATCTGGAATTATTGAAGAAATCGATGACAAGTAAGGGGGGTGGCGAGGCTGTGGAAGAGATACTACCTAGGGTCTCCCACCCACCTACACCTAATTTATCCACTTGTTCAACCTATTCAACAGCCGTTTCTAAAGCCGTTCTGATAGCTATTTTCAATAAAATGATTCGTTCCGCAACGCCTTAAATAGCTCTAAAAGGCTTGTATATGACTGGCTCGACTAGTTATTTTGGTTGTTATGCTAGAGGTATAGGTAGGTGGATAAGTGGCTGGGAGCCCCTAGTACTTCTTTCACAGCCTCGGGTGGCAGGTAATCGTCGATACATGCGAGGGGTAGTGTAGGTTGCATCTCCTCCATTGGATTCCTTCACAGCCCCCAGTTGGAGAGCACCTGAGCCTCTGCCGAGTCTTATCTCCTACTTGAAAGCTCAATCAAGAAAGCCGAAACTGCTTTTTTCTTTGTGTTACAGAGCCGGCAGACATACGAATGCAGTGGTGCCAGCGGCAAAGCAACCGGACCACTGACGTTTCGAGCACGCCACTCATACGCGCGCACGTCTGACACCAGAATGAATCCTTCAGGCTGTAACGTCACCGGGGGGTATCCATCTTCCATCTTCTGTTTGAAACGGTACTCCATATTTTCTTGGTCCGAATTTTCCCAACTCTACGAGACGTCGAAGAGTGGTGACGCGGTATGATCAGAGCGGTGTGCTTAACACGCCCAAAAAAGTGCGGCAGCGCTTGACAGCCCCCCCAAACAGGCTTCCCATGGCTTGCAGTAGGGTCGATGCAAGAGAGAAAGGCGTGTGTGGGTGAGGTTGCGTTGTCGAGGAACTTTGTGGATGGTGTTCGTTTCCCGCCCTCGCCGCCGTCCGAAATGTGTGGGGACGAGCTACCGGAGAGTACTGCGTAGGACTTCTAATTACCACGTGGGGCCGACACTTAACCCTATACGGATCACACCCCTGTAGTGGGTTCGTGAGGCTCTACCTGGATACCTACCAAGCTTCGTCTCCTTGTACACCCTTGTACTCCGTACACCTGGCAAAAATGAACATACTAAGTATAGCTACATAGCGGCCCACCTGCAGCGGCTTTACTCTAGATTCTCACTGGGAAGGCTGTAATTCAACCTACACTTGACCTTTGGTGTCAGCGTCGCTTGGGCGCCGCAAGGATCACAACTTTCACCCCCTTTTCAAAATTTCGACTTCCAGGTATATACGCTCCGCGCCGGCCCCCGCCCCAAAAAGAAAGTGAATAAATTAAATCTTTTATCCGCCGCTCGCGCTCTTCGGGACTTATAATGCTCCAACTCTTATAAATACTAGTTGGTAGTATTTAGATAGCTCAAGGTAGCGTGTCCTAGTCATATTTACTTTGGTTAGTCTACCAGGTCTGATTTACGCAGCTGAATTTCTACTATCCAGCTCTGAAACTAGCCATATCTAGTAATCCACCCCACTATATCTATTGATTGCGGGAAATAATTGGTTATTGGCTAATCGCAGAGGCCAAGGGTTAGATCTAATATAGACGGTCGGGGTCGGTCGCCTCGATGTAAATATTAACGCACGATTCTACCTATGTTCTATTATTATCGTTTTAAAATTATATAATAAAACTTAAAAAATAATAAAAGTTTTTATCGCTTAGATTTATTTTTTTGATTTTTATTTTATTTAATTATTGTGTTGTTAATCCTTTCGATCGAATAGGGTGGGTAAGGTGGACTGTGTTTTTCGATTTGCAGCCAAGTTGGCTGCCGAATACGGCTAGTTTCAGAGTTAGATAGTAAAACTTCAGCTGCGTAAATCCGACTTGGTTAGTCTACACCTTCCCAGTGAAAATCTACTTACAGCCTCCATTGGCGGGCCGGTACGGAGTACTCGGTACCTAGGTAGGTACCTAATCTGAGCGGAGAGTGGGGTGCGGGGGACTTACCTTAAAAATGGTCCTAGGATCATTACATCAACCTAACGCATGTACCTGTCAGATTCAGTGATGTCCATGTATTGAACAAGATACCTAAGTGGAGGCACTAGCCACTCGTCAAGCCCTAGCGCATTGCCATATATTAAGCAATTAATAGGGTGATCTATCTGGTGATGTATCACTAGATCACTAGTTGGTGCGTAATCCAACACAACCCTTGCTGCAATTATCGGTATGCATACCCGCCCATGCAAGTAATCAACCAACAACTTCCAACTTTACAGTACTGTAGGCAGCCAACAAAACGCAAGGGTCACCCCTGTAGTCAGTTTGCCATCACCACTCCATCGCTTAGTATTATAGAACTGCAGCGTCCGGACTATTATTGATTTCATAATATTCATAATATACCGTCATCTTCAGTTCGAAAAGTCTATTATATAGAAATGGTATTGAGCTGGAAAATTTGGGTTAAAAGGTACACAATTAAAACACCGAAATTGATAGTTAGATATCAGCTGTACGGAGTAAAGTCTTCATACTGGCCGGCGGCTAGGGTATCAACGTAGTCATATGCTGCTATAGGTAGATGTCTCCGATTAACTAAGACTACCTCGAACTAGCTAGATAAGCATCCAAGAGGGAATCCCTTCTGTAAGGCGCTTAAGGTCATTTAGTTCTTTAGTCCTTTCGTCTGACTCTGATCTGTGTGTTTACAGCAGGCACCATGGTGTTCCCTAAAGACGTCCTTTTGACCGGGCCGTCGACTAACTCGACATCATAATGAGGATGAAGTATGCCAAGGCCTGTTTCATGACCTGTACAGCAAACCACCTTCCAGGGCATGCGTGTCTCCCGTAGCTAAAGGGCAAGAATGTTGGTGTTGTCGTTACTGCGAGTTCTCTTTCTTCGTTGGCTTTCTCCGCATTCTCCCCGTTCTCAAACTTTCGGGAGAAGCGGAATGCGTCGTACTGGAGGGGGTTTTCGTAGTTATCTGGGTCCAGATGAACATTCTGCGTCGGAAAGGCCATTCGGACGCCGGGCCCGACACGGAGTCCGTTCCCAACATCCAGCTCCCCGTGCAGAACGTCGCGGAACAGATTCGTAACAGATACGCCTGACATACGCATAGACTCCCGCACGGCTGAATCGATGCGAAACAGCGCGTTAACGTTCTCGCTTGCGCCGAGTCCGCCCGGCCCGCGAGGACACACGCTTGCATTCCTCCTCAAGGCCTGCTAACATGTCTGCCTGATCTGGGCTGCCGAGGATGTCGAACACGGAGTATGCGAAAACAAAGCAGATGGCGTATATGAGAGGGACGAGCAAACTAACTAGGCGTAGTGCAACGCGGTGGGGGTCCAGCTCGCGTGATCCTTTTGCAGCACAAATTGGTATCATCCACTGAAGGAAGTCATCCTGGAAACAGCGCAATCGATTTCTCAGTGTTTACTTCTTCAAAACAAGGTGGGGTTGACATTGCGAAGATGAACAGGTACACTTACCGGACCAGTATTCTTATCCGCTTCCCACACCCGAATCCTCTCCTCTACTACAGGTACGAGTATCTTCACAAACTTTGCCTGGTAATACTTCGCCCGTAATGCCACTAGTGGAGCAAGGAGCCATCGTACCGTGAGTGGAATGCAGTTGATGATGGCACCACCGACTAGAAGCGAGGTCGCATAATCGCGTGCTGTTTCCAACAGAGCCTCGTTGCGACTCAGAGGTAAGCCGAAGAGTATGCGCTGAGACGAGCGAGCTATGACTCGGTTACACGCTTCCCAGCCATTGATTGTTATCCACTCTTTCTTAAGTCCCCATATATCCCTGAAAGCTTCCTCGAGCTCCTCGCCTGTTGTAGGGGCAAGGCGGCTCATGTCGCGGCTTTGCATCTTTCGCCGCACAACCTCGAATTGCAGAGTATTGAGGTAGACATCAGGGTCTCCAACGACGTAGGGCAGTTGAATATTCTCAACCAGGCCATGCAGGTTAATCCACTCGGCTTCGTCTGTCTTGTCTGGGCGTAAGAGTAATGGTATCTGCGACGGTGGCAGGACCATTAGGTGGCCACTACGTACCCACGGTGTAGGCAGAGCAAAAGGCCGTCCCAAAGCTTGACTGAACTTGGAATAGCCGTCATCGACTAGTTGAGGGACTGACGTGATGGGACAAGATCTAATAATTGCCTTAAGGGAACGCATCTTCTGCGCGAACGTATCGCCGGCTATGTCTAGCTCGCTCCATATTTTCGGCGAGCTTTCGCAGCTAGAAGTCTTCGCACCTAGCAAGCACCAGATCGCGAGACCGACACCAAGTACAGTGAACAAGATAAGGTATTGTGCCTCGAGAATCATGATGATGTACTTGACGTTGTATGATGAGCTGATGGGATCAAGCAACACTGAATAAGAGCATTGCGCTATGTCCTTTGCTTTCTAGCTTTAATTATTTTTCCTTGTCTTTGGCTTGGGACTGGCACATGAATCTCGGTTTTCTAAGGCAACGCAGAGGATCTCCTACATAACCAATACTACGGCTTCGGTTGAATAAACCATCACTATCCGGGAGAACTGTGGGGCTTCTCAGAGGATGTAGAAATACCGTGCGAGCCATGCATTCTCAATCACAAGTGAGAGCTCCTTGCAGATGCAGATCAGCATAGCCTGTTTGAATCACACGTCGGGCGGCGAAGCGATTGGCATGACTCTAGAACTGTCAACAGATAGGTACTTGTCTACCTCACGCTTCACTTGAGCGGGGTTACCAGGGTCCGACTTATACTTGGCTGCAGAATCACCTGCAGGTTTGGTACCATGAATTGAACCTGGTAAACCTGTGATATACTTCTCAAACTCGTAGTCGATGATGCTCCCTAACGAGGAAATTGCATACTTATAATGTTTATTAATTAAAAGATTCCATGACGCGCGAGGTACAAGAGCAGACATTGTTCTATTTGAAACGCTGGGCAAATCGCGATACTGCTGTTTGATATGTCACCTAGCAACTACGGGAACAACTGATACCTAGGTAAGATCCTGTGGAGATTTCACGATGCAAGCAATTAAAGAACAAATCACGTTGCTCGCTAATGAGAGCGATGCGAGCCGCCAGCAAGTGATGAGTAGTCTCCAAGAGCTACTCTTCTCGTTCGAAACTACCGAGGACACTATCCACAGATATGGACATATGGTTGGTTAATTGCTACAAACTCTATAGTTGCTCAACTAACCAGCAAGTAGAATCTTCAATCTGCCGTAGTCCAAGTCGGAATCAACTTAGGTCTCTTCAAATACATGTCACAGCATGAAAAGCCCTTAACAGTCGATGAGATATCAGAGAAGTCTGGGACGGATCCACTGTTGATGGGTAAGACCCAATGTGAACTCAGGCTCTAATCAGAACTCACAATCTGTCTAGTTCGCCTCTTGAGATTTCTCGCTGCTGCGGGAGCGGTTCACGAGACTGGGAAGTACCACTATGAGGCCAACCATGTCACACGCAACCTCCGCGACAGAGCTGTCGAGGCTGGGATATCTCACTAGTTGGTTTTCTCTATGATCTCGTCTTAAGCAACACTTTACTTATTCAATAATCAGCTTCAGCACGGCTGCTCCGGCGGCTCAATCTTTTCCTGCCTTCTTAGAGCAGGCTGGGTACCAAAACCCGGTGACTGGAACGAACACGGCCTTCAATTTGGCCTTCAATACAGATTTGAATGCCTACGCCTGGTTCGGCCAGAACCCAGCACAGTTAAGTCACTTCAATACTTACATGGCCCTCCGCCGGAACCCTGATTCTACCTGGTTGTCTATATATCCTGTCGCGGAGGAAGCCGCTGCGTGGCCATCCGAGAAGCCACTATATGTCAATATCGGCGGCGGAGTTGGTCACCAGTGCGCGCAGTTTCGGGAGAAATATCCCAACCTACCCGGTCGCATTGTGCTGCAGGATCTCCCGCACTCCGTAGAACAGGCACTGCCAACACCGGGCGTCGAAAACATGGCGCATGACATGCTGGAGCCACAGCCCGTAGTCGGTGCTAAGTTCTACTACCTCCGCGCCGTGCTACACAATCACCCTCCTTACACAATCAGGTTGGTGCTTGAAAACATCAAAGCCGCCATGGGTCCCGAATCGGTGCTGCTCATCGACGAAATGGTGTTTCCTGAGAAGGGAGTCAATTTCAACACCGCGTCTATTGATATCACTATGCTTTCAGTATTTGCGAGCATGGAACGCACTGAGGCACAGTGGCGCCTGGTATTTGAAGGTGGGACTCGAGCTCGTACGCACGTACACTTACTATGAAAAGAATTACGAAAGTGTCATGGACGTGCGACTGCCGCGGGCCAAGTAGGATAAGGGAGGATGGGACATCGTCTAAAGAAGAATGGCTACGTGTAAAAATCTCATTCTCATGATATCGTTTATCTCCAACTTAGTGAATCTGAAATGAAGCTTTATAGACTATCAAGTAAACGATGTTGTGGCCGGGCTTAATACCAACGCTAGGAATACCCTCAAAGAGACGCTTGACGAATAATAATGGAAGGCGCAAAAAGATAAGAAAAAACAATCCTAGCTAGTTCTTTGGATGTAGTTTTAATCGGTACTTTGTTTGGTTGATCCCTGCCACGTGAACTCCAAAATCGCAAATGCAGACCCCGCCGGTTCAATTGCAGTCTGGAATGCAAAGCCGGAATCTGCTCTTGTAAGAAGCGACCTCAACTCAGCCACGGTCCGCTCTTGTCCGTTAAACGCGGCCGCCATGTTAAGATCGGTAGCTCTAGAGAAGACGTCAAGAACAACCTCACAGGTATTGGAATCTATCTACCTCACGCACCTAATGTTTTTCTCCTTCCACATTGCCACTGTGCCGGGTTCGGGCATTAGGGTTTCTTGAACTATAACTTTGGCTCCTGGCTTGAGTGCAGGTACGAGGGCTTGGAGGATTTTAATGCAGTATTTATCGGACCAAGCGTGAAACATCCAGCGCAGGGAATACACATCGGCTCCTACGCATGGCTGCGGGTAAAGGGATCGTGAGCTGTCAATCGCACTCTGTCGCGCAACTCTTCTGGAACAGCTTCGTCTGGACCTTCCTGTCCATCTTGAGCAGTCAACTGTAGGTCATTATACTTTTTCGCCAGCGCGATGGAGATAGCACCTTGGGAACCGATGTCGATCACTTGAGCGTAGCCCAGAGACTTCCAGTCATAGTGGTCTGTTATGTATGACAAATTGAACTGAGGCCGCTCAGCGAAGATCGCCATGCCTCTTGCCCATCGACCAGCTCGCTCACTGTCTTTAGCAAAAACACTGTAGAGTGTTCCTGAGTCGTTCGATAGCGAGTAGCCCTACGGATATACTTGAGTGCTTTCTACAACTGGAAGGGACGAAGAACAATCATACTGTTTCATTGGGCTCCCAGATGCTGGCCAAGTCTGAAGGGCTTCAATCGTCTGGGAGCATTGGAATCATGAGCTTTGAGCTAGCTGAAGCTCACGGTTCTTTGATTGCACTCACCTTGGTGGCCGCGGGCCACATCTCGCGTGTACCAGACTGCAGCCAGTCATTGGCCCGCGAATGACGCAAAACCCTCGACGCAGATGTATGGGCGACCATGCCAGGCTCTGGTTCATGGAACACTCGCATCGTCATGGCGTGTCGTAGAATACGGGCTGTCATCTTTTCCGTCATGGGCGTCTTGGCGGCGATCTCCGCAAACAACGCCCGGCCATGTAATGGGACCAAATTCGCAATCTTGAACTCCGCAATTGCTCCTAAGCATAGCAAATTGTTATGCTTTCATCATCTCACAGTCAGTTTCCATTAACATGATGTTCAGCGACACTGACTTACGGCCCCATGCCTATGAATCAAATTTAATGGCTCAAGCAGTAAGTCATGGAGCTCTGCCGTGGCGTCAAGCACAATGTCATGATCCTTTGAAGTCTCAGGCGGAAGATGGAAGGAGGCGTCTTCGTCAAAACTAGGTGATGGAATGCCGTTAGCGTGTAGCGTGTCCTGGATGTTAGATACTGATTTGATGATAGCACTCGCAAGCTGAATGATGCGAGGGACAGTCTCGCTGGAAGTCATGCTGTATTGCGAAGCGCTGGTCATGATGTACGACGTGTAAAAGGTTTACTATTGGATCCCTGGACTAGTGGTCAAGTATTGAAGTTTCGACTCACATAGCACTGTGATTCGAATGGAGAGTCTTCGCGACTGAGGTTCGAGAGCCCACCAATGTTGTCATGAATACCCACCAGGGCCTGGGGTTTAGGTAACGGATGTAAGCATATTCATCTAGAAGTAGTTGTATAGCCAACACGGTACATCAGCCACAGGTACCTATATCTTTAGGACTTTACAAGTTGGCTTGGCGCAGATATTGCATGCAATGATTTCGGGCTACCAAGCCATGTTGCAGGGGACACGTAAAGGGAAAGTAACTCCGTCATATCGAGAGCCAATCTGCATGCCGAATGCGATGGGTGTCACAAAGTCTCTATTCAAGGTAGTATGCTGCGCCGCTCACCTGCTTGGAATCTCCAAGATATTCTACAGCAGATACAGAGCGGTAACATGCTTGTCAAGTGAAAAGGCGGAATGCATGAGAACTGCAGTCGAAGGTAGTTGGGAACCATTATTTGATCCTTCGCGTGACTTGGCGCTTGAGACGGGATCTGGACTCGTTATCCATCTGACCGATACATAAGTCCTATATGATTAGTTTAGTTAACGTAATATCACGCCTTGTCTATTGGAGCATTGAGAGAAGTCAGCAGGTCCTGGTACGGTAGCATCGAGTCCAACAAAAATATTATAGATACAGATCGCATCTGATCAGCTCCATATGTCTGCCAAATAGAGGACCGTCAATGCAAATTGTTGCCTATACAAGTTCTCTCCCACCCACCAACACATGCTGCAGTCAGCCCCGGAGACCTACTTAGTACTAAGTAAGACCCACAAAGTTATCAATCCCACAGGGTCCCTTCGATCCACAGCGTATCGAGCCCCGGAACGATCGACTGAAAGGAAAGATGAATCAACGTAGCGGAAGAGGGAATGTTGAAATAGCTAGCTACTAGTAGACCGTTGCCCCGGGAGGAACGCTGGAGACTACCTGACCAAACACACTAAGTATTCTGACACCAGTTCCAACTAGAAGGGAACGAACTGAACGCGTAAGGCAAGAAGTCCTAGATGGAATGGACACGGAGTTATAGACTGGCATGCTTGGGAATTAAGATCTTAGATTGTGTAACTGCTATATGGATCTAGAATTGTTCCATAAGGTGAACAGCTTGCTATGTCCCTAATGTCCTTGCAAAGACTCGGAATATCGGTGCCGTAGTTTTGTCTCTACGACGTTAGACACTATCTAATCTAATCTGCTATGTCTGCCACATCAATAGAGGCCTTATGTGGTGTTATATAGGGTTGACACTAACCGCGAAGCAAAGGAAGGGATCTGTCACGAATCTTGAGCATTTTGATACTCATGCACCATGTGTAATTGCATGGTGTGGATGTGGTTCAAGTCCCCACAGCCATCCGGAGATAATCCATCGTGCGAGTACTCGCTGATTAACGGAGACCGCCGCACATCGTTTATGCCACTTTTTGGATAAATCAGTACTCACACTTGGCGGACCTGCAATACATTATAAGACGGACCATTGCCACTCAAGGGCTGTCACTTCAGTAACACATTTTCATAAAGAGCCGCAATAACAACTATCGACATGTCAATTGTTGTTGTTCCTTATTCGAGACAAGCCGCGTAGCCATTCGACCCTCCATTCGTATGCGACTGGTAGTAAACTCTAAAATGAAGGGCGATGACTCTACTTCTGTGACTTCATGTGCCACTCTTCAAGATGTTCTCAGACGTCGAGCGGAGTCGTCATGTCAGCAACGTATGCTCTTTTACCCCCTAGGCAACACGAGTCATGCTATGGAGGTCACTTATGCCGACCTGTATCATCGGGCGAAGCGCAATAGTATCATAGTTCGGTCACTCGAGGAGTTTAAAGTCGGACAGCCACTACTACTGCATTTCGATGACCACTGGGATACCATGTTGTGGTTCTGGTCAGTGCTTCTTGCTGATGGAATGCCCGTCATTTCAACCCCATTCAGCAACGCAGAAAAGGACCGATTTCAGCACATCAAGGCATTGTCTGGTCTGTTGCAAGCCCCTATTTGCTTTACCAGATCTAGGCTGTTGCCTCTATTTGGCGAGGACCAATATTTCCACATGAAAACTGTTGAAAACCTTCTTGGAGAGCGACGAGATGGCCCGACCCATGGCGAGAGACCTCAGTGTAAGGATTGTGGGGCGGCAGTGCAGGTTGCATGAGAAACCAAGCACGATATATCCAGGAAATTGCCAACGCAGCACTAGATGGAGCTCAGAATATGGATCCCGATGTCTGCGGTTCAAACAGCCAAGAAGCTATCATCAGGAGAAAAGACTGGCCGATGATGCTCCTCTTGACATCGGGTAGTACTGGAAATGCGAAAGCGGCCAAGTTCACTCACAGCCAAGTCTTAGCCGCGGTTGCTGGCAAGGCTGCTCTTCGCCCGAATCCACCAGACCAGCCATTTCTCAATTGGATTGGTCTTGATCACGTTGCTGGTATGATTGAGATTCATCTACTCGCACTGTGGCTCGGCGTTGGCCAGGTCTATGTCAGTGCGGTTGACGTTGTACCGTCGCCTAGAATCTTCCTGGATCTCCTCAGCCGGCACCGCGTCTCTCGTACATTTGCGCCAAACTTCTTCCTCGCGAGACTCGTCTCGACTATTGATGTGTCGGAAGCTGCAGAAAGGGAATGGAACCTTTCTGGCTTGCTTGGTATAGTGTCCGGCGGTGAGGCTAACGACGTCAAGACCTGTCTGGCAACATCCGCCATGTTCCAAAAACTTGGTGCCAGCACTGAAGTCCTCGTTACAGGCTTCGGGATGACAGAGACGTGTGCCGGGTCTATTTACAATGGACAGTGTCCCAGTTATGATATCGCCCAGGGCAATGACGTAGCTTCCCTTGGGAAATGCATCAATGGTGTGGAGATGCGAATTACTTGCCCTGAAAGCATCACTGGTTTAGCTGAGCCAGGCGAGGCCGGCGACCTCGAAGTGCGTGGTTCAGTCGTCTTTGAGGGATATTATCGCAATCAGAATGCTACAGATGAGGCATTTACCTCTGACCTTTGGTTTAGAACCGGAGACCGCGGATTTATTGATGAAAACGGAAATCTCAACCTTGTTGGCCGGTCCAAGGATGTCATCAATATCAACGGCATCAAAGTTGCGACAGGTGACATACAAGAAGCCATCGAGCAGGCCCTTGGGGACCGAGTCGCACGATTAGTTATATTCGCTTCGAAAACCGCCTACACTGAGCAAGTGACAGTTGCATACATTCCCAACATGTTTCCTATAGATGATGGCACTGCTGCGGCCATTGTCCGGCTAACCACGCGGGCGTGTCTACTCAAGACGGGAGCCTGTCCGTTCGTCTTTCCACTTCTGGAACAATCGTTACCGAAACTCTCTATATCTACCCTGGGAAAGATATCGCGGGTTAAAGCAGCTATCTTATTCGCGAATGGAGAGTTTGGCCATGATATTGAGTTGCATGAGCACGCAATGCGCCGCGTTGCGGAGAACAGGCGCAAAGTCGACATGAATTGGGCGACGCAAGCAGAGACACAGCTGATTGAGGATATCGCAGAAATTCTAGAAGCGAATGCAGAAATGCTAGACATTCATGCTGACACTTGCGTTTTCGACATCGGATTCACCTCAATGCATGTCATCAAGCTCAAATATAGCGTAGATAGACGGCTTGGAATGGACTTTCCTGTAGTGAACATCATGAAGAGCCTATCTATTCGCTCTTTAGCTGCCAGCATCGACGCCTATGTCCACCGACCCAAGTCTCTTGACCCCGAGAACACCCCGGTGCAATCATACAACCCTGTTATAGTCCTCCGTCAAGAAGGTATCAAGACGCCGCTATGGCTAGTACACCCAGGTGTTGGCGAAGTTCTTATCTTCGTCCGGCTAGCTCAACACCTCGCTAACGATCATAGGCCTGTGTTCGCACTGCGCGCAGCCGGTTTCGAGCAAGGACAGCAGTTTTTCAGTAGTATCGAAGAGACTGTCGACATATACACATCAGCAATCCGTGGGCGCCAACCGCGTGGGCCTTATGCCCTGGCCGGCTACAGTTACGGGGCCATGCTAGCATTTGAGATAGCGAAGCGATTAGAATGTGACGGGGAAGTGGTAGGCTTTCTTGGTTCTTTCAACCTACCACCACATATCAAGACTAGAATTCGTCAGCTGGATTGGAGTACATGCCTACTTAATTTGGCGCATTTCCTCGACCTCTTGGCGGAGGATGTCTCAGATTCATTGGTAGCCGACATGGCCTTGTACGGACTCACCCATGGAGCAGCATTGCAGCACGTGCTGGAAATAGCCGATACACAGCGTTTGAAGGAGCTGGGACTGGAACGAAAGGCATTGATGCGCTGGGTCGATGTTGTGTACAGCCTCCAAAGCATGGCGATGGAATATGACCCCTCGGGAAAGGTTGGAAGCATCGATGTGTTTCATGCCGTACCACTCAAAGCGGTGTCAGAATCTCGCGAGGAGTGGCTCCGCGAACATATAAGCAGATGGGCGGACTTTGTGCGTGAGCCACCAAGGTTCCACGGCGTACAAGGAGCACACTACACTATGATCGGGCCACAATATGTTAAAAGCTTTGCCTCGACGTTGATAAAGGCTTTGAAGGACAGAGGGCTATGAAAACACTGTTCAATAGTCATACTGCACTAATCCAGACGCTTAGAGACTCAGATAGATGTAAATATCCGGGCTTCAAAGGATTCATTTGTCTGTGTCTTTGTAGTTAGTATTTCTTCAAATCATATAGAAATGTATAGTTCTAGCTGAAAAGCCTCTTCTTAGTGATCGAAGCGTTATTAAACGAGTTACAGTCAATCTAAGACTTGCTATTCCAACAAGTTTGTTACGAATCGATATATTTCTCCCGCCATCTACAGTTTAAAGGCCAATTTACGTGTTCCTGTGCTACAGCTAGTAGGGCAGCCATTGTATTCCAGAATACTCACTCAAAGGCGCGTTTAAACTACCTAAAGAACGAGAACTATAGGTAGTCAAGTGAAGGTATTGTTGTCTACACGGCTTCCGACATCCCTTGCTCGCTATGCCTGATCACATTGTGGCGGGTGAATAGTATTACGTATGAGGTCAAGAGTTAAGTGGCCGATCTGTTTATATCGTGCATAAGGTCCCCATTTTGGACTGTGCAGGTCTGTACAGGTACCTCGAAGAGGCGAGGTTATTCTGGTAGTACCCCTTTGGTTATCTGGGCGGTATTGCAGGTGACGACTCCACCCGCTAGCCACAACCCCTCAACGTAGCCACCATCCAATTTGTCCTCAACACCTTCAGCTAACTCACCTACCAGGCCTACCTTCAACGCCTTTAACGCCTTCAACAACAACTCATCTTGTAAAAGACGCGTATATTAGTGATTTGAGTATAAACCTGTCGTAATAGAGACTTCGAGACACTGTGAATCAACTGGCTTGTGTAAAATGGACCATGTTTCTAAAAGAAACATCGTGAAGAAATCGTCATGTACGAACATGATGGTAATATCGCGTTTTCACATGTTTTATCATTTTTGGTTGTACACAGCGTGGGAATTATGAGCTAATGTGGTACGCAGATGATAGACGGTTGATACTGCCGAAATAATCAAGGGGGTACTGCTAGAATAACCTCCCCTTCGAAGGCGGAGGTGGTATCTAAAACGGAGCACTTAGATAAGCATCTGGGACTCTATCCGGGTAGTTATTCATGTATTTATACATAGGTCTTATCCCTTTTTGAGGGAAGGGCATCCCGCTTTCATTGCGCTTTCAGAGCTTCTAAACACTAATACATTCACATCTTCTAACGATCAGCTCCGTGCGAGATTTTCGTTCCCTACAACATTACTCGGTATATGGCCCCAAATATTTATCTTGTGTGCCCTGCTTTCTCTCACATTGATCCTGAGTGGAGATAAAGCTGATTTCTGGGGCATCTAGTATGAACATCCCGATCCTTTCATTGGCCACTAAGTATTCTAGTTCTGGTCTTTGTACACTTCAGGAAAATGGATAGCGCAAAATCACAACTCGAAACTGATGAAATAAGTCGGAAATACGGACTTTCGCAAAGGTCGGCTCAAAATGTTGTACAAGGCCATCCCTGGGACAAGGTGGAAGCTATGCAGGCGAATATCTGGACTCCCGAAAATCCTGAAGGCCTGTAAGGACGATACTCAACCTCTGTCTCCGGCGATGAAGCATAACTTCTAAAAGTGGCCAGGGTATTCCTTGGAGTGGCTGAGAATCCTCTGCTGCAACACGAGATCAGTACATACGTTAAGAATAGTGTGAGCACGTCTTAACTAGAGCAACCTTCGCGTTCCGATCCTAACCGTGTGACTAGATAATAGCCGCTACTCCCCATGATGATCTGGGTATGGAGTCGGCCCACGGGCTCACCACGCCTGAGAAGGGCACTGGCCTCTTTCTTTAACTCGGAATTCAGGTCACTTGAGCCAGTGAGGGACAACAATGTTCTAATCCTTCCTGGGGTTATATCCGTACTTGATGCCCTGGCCTGGTCGATCTGTAATGAAAATGAAGGGATCATAGTCCCATGCCCTACTACACAGGCTTCAAGCCTGCGCTCCAAGAACGATCCAGGGGTGTGCTCATACCGGCAGCTTTTCAATCCCTCGAGGGATATCAGAGCCTCGACGACGTCTTTAGTCCTGAGATGAACCGGCAGCTCTCGAGATTGCGCTGCGGAAAGCTGCTTCTGATGGCGTGAAGGTTAGGGCCGTCTTGATTTCCAAGTACGAACCTATCGTGTCAGAGACCTCCAACGTATACAAAATCTTCTAACCACCATGATACTATTAGTCCTCACAACCCACTTGGCCGGTGCTATGTGAGAAATTCAATCTATATCGGTTGATTTACGCTAACTTGAGGTACTAGCCCGCCGCAACGCTGAGAGGAATCGCCCGTTTCTGTGGCGAGAACAATCTTCATTTGATCAGCGATGAGATCTTCGCTAAGTCAGCATATGAAAACCCACGCGGTTCTCAGACCGCGCCATTTACATCCGTCATATCGCTGGATCTTAGCGATTGCATAGCTCAGCACTTAGTCCACGTGGCGTATGGTGTAGGCAAAGACTTTTGCGCGAGTGGGCTTCGAATTGGAGTGCTACTCCAGAAACGATGGCTTGATATCGGCAGTCTCTAGCATTATGTAAATACACAGTTCCCATTATCCGTCACGCGCCGACTACTATAGGGAGCTAACCATGTGTAGCGTATTCGAATGGGTACCCTATCTTACACAGAACGCATGGGCGGAAATGCTTGAAGATGATCAATTCCTAGCTGCATTCATCGCCAAAAATGCAAACATCCTAAGGGAGCATTGTGCGATCGCATTTAACTTCTTCGAAGACCATAACATCCCGTATTACCGCAACGCGTAAGGTCACGGCTGCCAGCTATGCACTTGAGTTGAGGCTGAATATCATACGCAGTAATGCCGGTACGTTCCTGTGGATTGACCTCCGACGCTATTTGCAGAACAGTGACAAGCAAGAAACTGGGTCAAGTTTGTCAATTTCGAGCTCGCCGCTGTCGGACCTCGAGACGTATCGACACAGAGAAATAGAGCTCTTCAAGGGTTGTCTTGAGCACGGTGTCGGAATTTCCCCAGGTAGCAGTTTCTGCACTGAAGAGCTGGGTTGGTTTCGGATCTGCTTTGCGGTCGAAAAGCAGGCTCTCTGCATAGGTCTACAGAGACTCCTAAAGTACTTGAAAGAAATCGAAACAAGCAACAGGGATTAGGACTCTAGAATAAGTACCTTAACAATAGGACAAGGTTGAATCTGTAGTCACGATCTGGTTGCATCTGCAGTTCCAGATGAAATGCAGCTGATTTACGAGTTCGATAGTTCTGGCGTGTCGATAGCATCTAACTCGGCATATGAATCTTGGAGCGAAGAGTCAACACAGGCGATGTTGGAGGACATCGAGGATGAACATGTTGCATGACATCGAGTTTGCAGATGACAAAGAACTAGATGACAAACTTAGTTCTACCAAAGATAGTGGTAGTAGATATAGCTTGGAGGATTCTTGCGAGTTTGCCATGTCTCCTAGTAATGCTAGCTCTCTAAGGAGCCTCAAACCTAACTGGACTCTGTTGAATTCGGTGACTCTGACGCGAGAGGCGGCGCGTGGCTCGCCGATTATTCAGACCTGGGACACGAGGTGACCCCAAAGGCACGGTCTGTGAAATGAAGGTGTTTAGATTCTCGACAGAGGATGAGATGGTTCCTTACGTCTTCCGATTTTGTCATCGATCTACAAGACAGCTTTACTCATAATCGCCAGTCCTCCATCCCACCAAGGACTTGCTCCTGTTCGCCAATTTCACTCAGAAAACGTATTTCACTGGATTCGTGTTGGCAGCGAACCGCAATAGCTTCCAAATATCGGTGACATACGGCTGCTCTCCTAGCGGGCAGTATCACTAAAATTAATTTTGGTAACAGAGCTACCGCAGCCTGTCGATCGAGAAATGAGCATCATGAAGGCATTGAATACGACAAATGATCATGACTTTTGAATTGCTGTATATTGCGTCCACATGCTCAAGGTGGCAAGACTATAGTGGACAAGTCTACTATCTCGTGCTTCGTTTAGTGGAGCTAGCGACCCTTCCACGTGTTTGTAGCAGACAGACGCCATGGAGGCTTGTAGGTAGAAAATGGCCTGCCATGACGTGCAACTTCGTCCGCGAGCTCCCTTCGGGTATTCAATGTCTCCACAGACATTGGAAATGCTCTCAAGATGATGTTTCGTTAAGCCCGAAGACGTCATGAGTGATATATGAAAGGAGGCTATACGCACGCATAAGATTTGGACTTTTTACCCAAAACCCAATAACCCACCACCCATAAAAACCCAAGTGGGTGCCATGGGTAGAAAAAACCATAGGTATTAAAACCCATAAAACCAACATTGTTTAAAAAGAATATAAAGCAAAAAGAACATCATTTCTTAAATTTTAGATTAGTACAAAAATTAGTACATCTTTTTTGCTACTAAGTTTTATAGCCGAAAGAGAATGTCCTTAAGAACATTCTATAATAAATCCTTAGGGTGTGGCAAGTCTGCTGCCTTGTATTAGTCCAGATCCCGAGGTATACGGGGTATTGATCAGCATCGTTCGAGTTAGATGCCATGCTAATAGGAGTATGGTTATGGGTGCAATATGAGTGCTGGGTTGGCTTGTCCGGTTATTTAACTTGGATGGAAGAGACTAGGCACGTGAACGGAATGCTCGGTGCCTTACGATGTACAATTCATTGACCCCGATTACGGATTATAACCGTAAAATGAAGGCAATCTGTAAGTTTCCAAATCTATTTAGTAAGCCTAGACATCTCAATGAGTCTATGTTAACTAGGTACCTCCCCACGAATTAAATAATTATATATTTCGTAGCATTTTCAGTATCAGCTCATAGAATTCAAGACTACCTAAGATACGCAACATCTGGTGGTCAGCTCCTTGGAAACGACCCCATCCATACCTCAGAATAAGCGTATCTGCCTCACTTCGTCAACAACGTGCCGCCACGTACAAATCCATGAAACCATTCTTCAGTCTCTTCGGAATGCCCGCGATGCTCTTCATCTCGCCCGCAACAGCCCAGTTGAAGGCACCCGCAAGGATCCCCACGAACCCCTGGCGGCCCCCGTCGCCCTCTCAAGCGCCGGCTCGCTCCACGCATCGAGCACGGCGTCATACTGTCTCTGGACATCGCCGTCCGCAGGCCGTTGATCCGGCGCCCATGCATCATCTACATCGACGACGGCGGGAAAGGGTTGTTCGGAGAGCAGGCGCTGCAGATCCGCGTCCGCGACCTCGTACGCGGGAAGGGATCCGCCGACATAGTCGCTTCGGCGCCGTGATTTGGACCCGGCCATCAGGGTCACGGCCCTCCGTCGCTGTTGAGGAGGTCGCGGATGTTGTTGCCGCTCTTGCGGGATCGCTTGAGGAGTCGTCTGTAAATTATCACGTCAGTGATTGTCTATTGGAGGAACGGTGATTGAAGACCAATAGATAGGTAGGAAGGTAACTTACACTTTGCCCACAAGGCGCGGGGCAGGCTCTTGAGGTACTTGTCGTATTGCCACCCTTCATCCGGCTTGTCCTGACTTTCTTGCTGAACTACGACGCTGAGCGTTGAGCTCATGGGGTTCGTGAGTTGCATAGGACGGCTATAGACATCGCCGTACGTAATGACGGGTCTTTCGCGTCCGGGTTATCCTTGACAGCGCTGATCGCCATCTTGCACTCGACGACAAAGGAGAAGGAGCCGCCGCGGACGATCCAGTCCGCGTTCTGGTTACGCTCGGGATCGTCGACGGGATTCAAGAGCCCCGACTGTGCGAGGAAGTTATGTCCTTCATTTGATGGTCGCGAGTTCGTTGCCTAGGCCTCTACGATACCGTCGTTGGCATCGCCATAAGCAATGCCGAGCCTTTGTTTCCCAGTGACAGAGAAGCTCGAGGCGCTTTCCCGGTTCTGCAGCACGAGCATGTAGAAGTTCGGCAGGCTGACGGCCTCGTCGCGCGGTTTGTCCGAGCCGAAGTTGATGTCAAAGGCGACGATCCAGAAGTCGACGTGAACGCGGCCGGCGACGGCGGACCCCAGAGGTACAGCTGGGCGCCGATCTCGACCGAGATGCGGATGTGGATGAACCAGACATCGATGCTGAACCCGACGCCGACGGACAGGCCCGCCTGCATGTTGAAGTAGAAGGGTTTGTAGATGAGGAAGTCGGCGAAGGCGTCGAACCAGGCCGACAGGGGCCCTGCTGCGTAGGCGGCGTGCAGGCGACCCCCGGCCATGCAAGACTTGGACGTGATGGCGAAGCAGGCCTGCCCAGATACGGTGAGCCCACCGCCGAGGTTCCAACTGATGCCCAGGCGCGGCGGTTGGGGAAGCCCACTGGCCGGTTGTAAGCCTGGTGATAGCCGCCGAGGATGAAGACGTACTGGCCAACGACGGAGCTGTCGGCGTGGGGCGCGTCGAACCAGTAGTAGAGGCCGAAGCCACCGGTCAGGTGCAGTTAGGATCTAGGATGTAAGAGCGCGGTGACAGCTGGGCGTCGATCTTGAGGGTGCCATAGTCAAAGTCGGCGATGGCAGAAATGCCCAACTCGACATGGCTAGCTTGAACGACGACGGGCGTCGGAATGTCGGCGGTCGCTACGGCGAAGATGCTCAGCTTGATGGCGCTTCCGAACTGCACGGCGACCACGGCATCGATGTTTAGCATCTGGAAAGCGCCGATTCCCATACCCACCGCGAGCCAGTACGTCTTATCGAGCGGTTGAACCATCCGCCACCGCCACTCGGGTCAACGAGCTTCTCGAGCACCTCCATGGCGTTAACAGAGCCGCCGAGACCTGTGTTCGCGATGAACGGGAACTCGTAGACCTCGTCGACCGTTGGCAGGCGCACGCTGCTGTTGTAGCCGAAGCCGCCACAGAGCGAGTCGATCTCGGCAAACTCGAGCGTCACGAGCGGCCCGTTGAGCTTTGCGAAGATGAAGACCGACTTGAACCCGTCTGCGCCGCCCGACGGCGTCACGATGCCGTAGAACCCTGCCGCCTCGAACTGGTACGGCTTCCAGCCCACGACGAGGCCGCCGGTGTAGTAGTCGAGGCCTCCTCGTTGCCGTGTCGGATCACCCCCGCGATCGACAGAGGCGGCTTCTCGAATGATGCTGCTAGACCCAGGATGGCGGGCGTGATGATGGGGTTAGAGTCGGTGAGAGTAGTGAAGTTGAAAACCAGACTGAAGCCTACTAGGAGAACCCTACGGGCCGAGCTGGAAGTCGCATCAAACATAATGGCCAGCTGCTTATCCTTATATTTCAGACCGACGTTACTGATGGATAGCCCGGCCGTCTTCTTGCACGGTGCTTGGGCGGTTGGTGAGCGTCATCATCAGGTTCGTCTTTCTCGCACCTTGCTGCACCTGAAGGGCTTTGCTGCTGCTGGTTGAAGCTGATGTTTCATGAATCGTAGTCAATTAGGCATGAACGCTCGCCAGTGCTGCTGCGTATGATCACTGAGAAGTGGCATCCAGCCGCCAACAAGAGATCCTTGTCTGTCTGACTTTCCTGCTTGATCTTGTCCTTGACGAGGATCAGATTTCCCCCCAGACCGCTATTAAACGCGTCAAGATCCGAGCGCAGGAGGCCATTCATCTTGCCTGTTGCCGCGGGCGCCGATCCTGCACCCATAGGAAACACAGCTCGTCGAGAGGCTGCGTTAGACTCCCGATGAGTGGTAGCTCGACCTCCCTGTTAGGGAAACCATTGATGGAGACTCTGAAGAACCGTTTAGAGGGAGTCCCAGCGCTCCACTTCGTGCTATGTATTTGAGCAAAATCGATGTGCACATTGGCAACACTGAGCTGCGAGACAAAGAGGAACGTGCTGTCTTTCACGAGAACCTCGAGACTGAAAAGGTCTTCACCCCCGCTATTAACCTGCGTGTTGTAAACAAAGTCAGGCAGTTCGATATCAGTAGTGCCAAGGATGCTCGCCAACACATCTCCGATCGTTGCAGATGGATTGTCAGGATTCAGCGTCGCTTTGAATGTGAAGGCCCCGCCCTTCTTGTAGTTGAAATTGAGTTCAGGCTTAGGCCGCCTATCGGCAGATTGCCGTCGATGAGGAACTCGCTTTCGGTCGACGTGCCGGCGCCCGAGTCTCCCGTATAAGTGTACTGTACATCGAGCGTGCTGATGAGAATGGAGTTGATGAGAGGCCCGACATGAGCCTTATCATCGTCATCAAAAAACTCGACTATAGTAAGGTGGATAGCCCGTTCAACGAGCTCTTGAGCTGCCATTCTTTGTTACTAGAGTCGTATGTAAGTAGCCCTTGAAGAATGGCAGGTTCTGCGTTTTCGGCTGCATCTTCTTCGCTTGGCTCGATACCAGCATTAATAAAGAGGCCTAACGCAAACGAGCTACTTTTTCCCCAGGTAAAAGAGCCCTCGAGCGCTACCTCTCCGAGATAAGGCTGGGGTAGTGAACCGGGAATCGGGCGTTTGGCTTCGACAGAACAGCGAATATCAAAGGAAGTCTGCGTCAATGAGAGGTACGCGTCTGTTACCTCCGATGGCAATGTATCGGGATATTGACTACTGTTTGACCGGGATTAGAGACGCAATACTGATTGACTTTGCTCTTTCCGTTGTCGCTGGCAGTAGAATGGTCCATTTCTCCTCATGTGGTGAAAGGTCCAGGTCCTGGGATGATTCAGCGTCTACGCTCGGTTCTATATCAGTCAAGTTCCTTGAATTTTTCCTGGAACGTGTAGATGTGAGTACTCACCAGCCCATAGTTGCCAGTTAGTCGACCAAGCCCACCCGTGAAGCGATCCCAGTTGTAGGAAAGAAGAAAGACAGTTTTGGAGTCAGACCGGCTGCCAATATTGACCGAAACCTCGACGTCGAAAGAAAAACATGATAGGTTGGGCTTCTCGGGGTCTGTTGTATCTAGGGTAACCATCATCCTGCGCAGGATATAGTGGGGGAAAACATCATTTTCACCCTCCTTATTGCCCAGGATGCCGGTGACGAGAGACTCAAGAGCGTTGTCTTTGATCAGGGACGCGAGCCATTTGAGGATCCCTGATAGTGGATCGTTCTCGGACTCAAACAGGAACGTGAGAGATATACAGGATTCACTGAGGTCTACCGCGGCAGTCGCGGGTATTTCATCCGAGCCGCCTCCTTTGACGGAATGCTCAACGCTGAAGGCAATTGATCCCGGAAGAGAGGTTCAGGGCCGGTCTCTGTCGCCCCAAGCATAACATCTTTATAGAAGATGACGTTGGCGCTTTTGAGCGTGAAGCCTGGCAGACTCGTGCCCAAGACGTCCTGAAGCAAATTGAACTCAGGCACCTGAAACTGCAGCCGCATCACGATGCGCTTGCTAGAGGCAGGAACATACCATATGGCATTTCGCTTTGAATTATGGTCCCCTTTTGCAGCTGGTTCGAGCGTCACAGCTAAGTTTAGCAGTAGGCTCGGTACGTAGTCAACCATTCCAGCAGCCCCGGCCTGTTCGAAGAGGTCTTTGAGAGTATTATTACTTGATACATCAACAGGTTGCTGAAAATCGAGACCAAGAGTCAACATCTGTCCACTGGTCTCAATCCCTGGTGCCGGGATCCTATCGCTGGTCCCAATCCCTGGACTAAAGGTGTATAGAAGCACCTCCGCGGTCGAGCTAAACGTCATTTTCCACGGCTGTTGGAGCTCTAAGCTAAAGCTCTCACCGCGTCCGCCTTGCCGACGGTTATAGAGCCAGTAGCCATAGAATCGAGATTCTGAATCTGTTGAAGTGTTTTATCCGTGCTGTCTAGACTGGCAGTCGGACTTGGTGTGCTCGAAAGAATAATGGCCTGGTAATCGTTGAGGTGAGAGACAAATATGTCTGTTGGACTACCCTCGTCGAGCACAGTAATATTATCGTCAGAAGTCTGGCCTGATGTGCTAGCGTAGATATAGTATAGTGCACCATCATCTTCGATAGTTTGAGAACGCCCAGATACAGCGTCGCGGCTGTCTGGACTCGGTGTCACGCCCATGATGGTGAGTATACGATGTTCAGATCAGGAACTTAGCTCACAAGCATGTTCTGGGTCTGTTCCGATTTCTCTAGATGAGGGGCGCCCTACGCGGAGTAGGATGTCTAAACACTTGACCTAACAAAAATTTTTTGCCCGTCATAAACCCGCCGCTATTTGGTAATGAGATACTTACTATCTAGGTGCCTTCTATAGATAGACATATGCACCGCGGGTAGAGTTCTGAATCCCAATAGAAGTCAACGATAATTTGACCACTTAGCGCAATGCCCAGTCTAGCTAGGTATGCAAGAGTTACCAGTGATGGAGTGAACAATACCTAACTTGGCCAAGGCCACTTTAGGCCAAAGCCATGAACGAGGTCCCCAAAGATGAGTCCGCTATCAAAATTACATGGATAGTAAATATCCGGCCTGGCCTGCCCCCCTCGGTAGAATACGACGCTGTCGTCAAAGTTCATGCATTGTTCATTCGTAGTGGAGATGATGTGTCCCATGTTAGATCAACGCCCATCCGCATCGAAGGGTGTCTTTAAGATGAATGCAGATTCTCAGCTCCCCACAGAGTCGTACTGATGTAAAGCGGCCAGCGTATAGGCATCACAATAACGGGCAGCCCGCTCAATGGAATAAATAACCACGAATGTACCGATGCTCTCCTGAAAGTAACTCGCGCGTCTGGTGCGTCCTGCATGTAGGTCACAGGTCGTGATGCCATGAAACTACCTGGTATCGTGGCTGCATCAAGCACTTCGTAAACTCTACTTTATTAAGGCTACCCGGACCTGTTCACGGGATCTATTGTGTAACCTTTGCTAAAATGGAAGGTATACGAGCGTACTATTCAGCTACTTAACTATGATAGAGTAGGTGGGATGACCTGTTTATATACACGATGGATGCCTTGTGCCCTTGTACAGTACCTGTGGTGACTCCTTGACCTAGTATTACTTCAGCAACCTTAGTGAGTTGGCATGCTAGGCCTATGCTGGTAGATAACGACAACCTGTATGCGGTGAATAGGTTGGAGCGGAGATGCATGGCTAGCTACTTGTATGTCAGCAACGGATCGGTGGCTTGATTTTCTGATGTCCGGATGCTATCCGGTGTAGTTTTCAGACTTCAGCAGAGTTGGCTATGCACGAGGTTGCCGAGGACTGTATCCTACTATGTACTGGGATGTACCATTGCTTCTGGAAGAAACGGCGCTTCTGAGAGAATACTCGGCCTGCTCCGGGATTGTTCTTGTGATATGTGGGCCGTATAGAAGGATTAGAACGTGTATGCTCCCTATGCATATACTCTTGCTAGGAAATGGTTAGAGGCGCTTTGCCGTCTATATCTAAGGATTAAAGCTAAAAGGGTAACCACCGTGAGTCAGGCACTTCCGAGCTCTCGACTGTTTGGTCTATCAAGAAAACCTATCGTGAACCTATACCTATTGTCTTCGTCACCGGACTGTCTGTCCTTTGCGCACAATCCCGTTTGATACCCCTATTATCAAGACACCACTATTATAAATCCTATTATGACACAGTCTGTCCCTGACGGACAGTGAGAATAGACAAGATGTCGAGCGCGCAGGACTTCGAGGTGCTCTTAGTGCCCATGCAGCTCGATGCGTTTGTCCTCAACACCGCCGTCTGCGGCACCGGGAAGGAAGGGATACCACTTCACGTATCTGTCCCATCACGCAGCCAACTACACATTTCTGCGCTTGCAGAACTTCTTGATCCAGAGTGATGTGCAAAGCCACGTAGACCTGCACAATACGGCCCCGGCCGAGGTTAACTCGCGGCTGATGGATCTGGGGGCGCGTCCCACGCCGGCTCCCCTGCGCCATCGTTACGGCGTCTACATCCACTGGACGTTGCCGCGTTTCTACCATTCGGGTGTGTCGTCTACCGACACGGTAACTGAGAGCCGGCGGCGGCAGGAACGACTTCGCCACGGAATAAGGACAACACCAGCAGCATACGCGCAGGATGAAGACGAAGGGGGCACTAAAGACTACGCCCGATTTTGTTGAGCCGCCCACACGCTGGATTGTGGTGCGCAAGCTAGACTTGGACAGCATTCAGCCAGCAGAGGCTAGATCGGCCTTTGCGGACCGCGAGTACGAGGCGTGGGTGATCGAGAGCGACTATCTATGGTCGCTTGATGATATTCCCGCCAACGCCGACTTGCAGACGGACTTTGCACCTTTTGTCACTGGTAGCAGCGGTGCTGAAATCGACATCGAGGGACAGGCCGAGATCTTTATCGGGTGCAAGACGCCACTGGCCGAATGGGTCCCAGGCAATTATCCTGGCCCAGGCAAAGAGCCACCGAACATGAGCCTTCTGCGCAGCGTAATCAGCTTTTCGTGGATTTTCAGATGCATAACTCCAACGTATTCAGTATGCTTGACAATTTCGAGTACGTTGACAGCGCAAGGACGACACAATATCTCTCTCAAGCAAAGGCCAGCTATTACGTGTTAGGTTGGCACTGGAACGACAATGTCGATCCACTATGGAACTCAACAGAGAGCACGGCTCACGAGGCTAGCCTTGACACGCTATTTATGCGAATGCAGGGTGTAGATCCTCAGGATCCAGGTGACTGGGCCAACTGGCTAGACGAAGAGAGCCCCTGCACGCTTTATGCCACGGCGCCATGTACGATGTGATCTGGGATGAGAGCAAGAAGCCTGTCACGGTGCCTGCAGATCAGTATAATTCTCGCATCAATGACCCGAAACAAGCGGCTGTCTCCGTTGGGACGACGCCCATGGACGCGTTCATATCGTACTGTCATGCTCGCACAAGTGACAATGAGAACGACGATGTCAATAAACTAGAAGAGGATATCCTAGTACTCGAGACACTGCTACATGCCCGCGATGACGGGGTTGAGTCGCGGCGGGAGGCCAAGAATACAGTGAACAACTGGTCCTTCAACCGTTCCCTGGAGGGCACTATCACCTCTCAGGGGATGATGACAATAAAGCCAACAAGCAGCCTGTCGAGCCCGAGCAGTCAGTCATTCTCAATTTGCGCGATCTGAACCAGAAACAGGGTCTGCTCGACAGCTGCGCCACTGCTATGAAGCAATACCGCTGGGATATGTTCTCGCTGTGGTGGAAATTCATGAGCGATGTTGGGAATAGCAGTGACGCCACAGACGATGAGACTAATGCCAAGATCAATGCATCCAAGGAGGCGGCGGATGCCCTGTCTGCAAAAATTAACGTCCTACAAAGCCGCATGGAAGAACTTCAAAGCGAAATCGACAGCCTGCTGGCTGCGCCTGAAGATGGCTCCGAGAACCAGTTGCAGACAGCCAAAGCAGCAAGCCTGCCTGTATTCTACCGGGCGAATGACCCAACCGTGCTTATTGGTGGTATTCCTTCGGGATGGCCACTGGACTACCTGGATAAGGTGGCTGTCCGCTCGCAATTTCAGACCATCTCTGTTGAGGACACGTCTTCTCTACCCGCTGCCATTACATCCTTTTCTACCCGTCTGCAAGATAAGCTTCCCAATGTCCTCAAAGCCCCGGCTGCTGCTCTGGTAACCGAGTTCTACGCTATCCAACCTGGTAGCGATGTCAATCCGGAGAAAAGTTCTATCCTCAGTTTCACGACCAGCTTACCTCAGATGAGAGATGGCGGGACCAGCGGGGAACCGACAACCGTGGTTTCCTTTATATGTTGAGTGGGAGGCAGAGTATACTCATGTGCCCTTTGACTATTGGAAGCTTGACGAGCACACCGCTCGCCTATCCCCCAGAACTGGTTCGCTATGGCATCACTGTCCCTTCTGCCGAAGGCCAACCTCCTCCACCACTATGGGAGGCACTACCAAACGAACAGAACGACAAGGGATTTGATACGCGTGTGCTATCGGGCCGTGTACTTATACTCCCACAACCAAGCTTTTCGCTAGGCGCCAAGATCACGCAACTCTTTGACAATACACCGCCGGATATTCTAGACGAGTACCTAACGGACGACCGGGCCGATCTACGTAAGAATATCTCGAAGCTGTATTATCTGTCGTCGCCGCTCTCCGGCTTTACCAGAGGCATGGTGACTATGGCAGAAGGCAGCCACATCAAGCCCGAGAATAAGATACTCAAAGATAAGGGTGAATCGAGCTCGGCTATTAAAGCCGCCGAGAACGATGCGGCGGGCTTCACAGCCTCAAGTATCGGCCTAATCGAAGGGCAATCAGCGTCTACACCATACGCGGCAATGGTCAACTTCCAAGACGGACAGTTCAGGTAAATTCCCTGATTCACTTCCCAGCTTGCCAGTTGTGTTTTGCTTCTCGTGCTTACCTTACCGCCGACAGGTTCCGCAAGCTCAACATCATTGACAAGTTCGGCCAATGTCTAGTTCCCATCGATCAGAAACCCAGAGTCGATGGCCCTCCATCTCTGTACCCTTGCATCAGTGACTTCTACGAGCCGCAAACTATTCAGCTCGACGGCAAGGACTACGCCAACACGGTGATCCAGGACAATCCCGCGCAGAACGAATTCATCCAGCTTCCCCCGCAGATCAACCAGAACGCGCGTCTGAACGCGAATTTCGTGAAGCGCATCGCTGACGACGACCCAGATCAACAAAACTCCGGGGTTTCGGCCATAGCGACCTGGCGCCCCGCATCAGAGTGGGAGAACCCATCTGGGGTTGGGTCATCACCAACTTCGCCGACTACGGCATCCAGCTGTTCCTGCCGGACGGCACCTTCTACCGGGAGGTGCGCTTCGGCGGACCGCTGGGTACGCTCGAATCGCCCAAATGGCTGCCCTTCAGTCCCGATGACCAGAATACAGCGCCGACGCCCGAGACGCGCCAGATCGATGCCCTAGTAGACAAGCTTGCTGACCAGGCCTACCTCGAAGGCTTCTGGCACATGATCACGACGGCGCAGGAGAAGCTATCGGCAGCGCCGACGCCTACGCGCGGTTCCTTAACGCCATCGTCGGGAAGCCCCTTGCTCTCGTCAACACGGGCTGGTCGCTTGAGCTCGACACGCCGCCCCTACAGAACCAGAGCAGCAATGCCACGGTGGGGACCCGGAACGCGACCTAACAGCACCCGCCGACGGCGACGGCGAGAAAAAGGAATATTACCAGTTCCAAGTCCGGCTAGGAGATAGCTCGGCCGCCTACGACGGGCTGGTAGGGTATTTCGACACGACGGCGCCGGGAACCGACGAGCTCAACCTCGACACCATCAAGACCTTCTTCGCGCCATCAGACAAAGAGATGGCGCCGCTGAAGCGCCTCGACACGGGCTCGTACCCGCTCTTCACGCCGTTCTGGGAGTCTCCGCACTCAATCACTTCAGGCGGCGGCCCGATCGGACCGGAAGAGTTCGACGGCCGACGGAACGCGCCGATGTTTGTATTCGGGGCCATCGTGGACCCCTTCACGCCCGTGCACGCTTACTCGTCGTTCTTGCCGGCCTCAGAGCTCCTACTGCCCACGTGGACGTGGCAAAACGCCATGAACACCATGACAGCGTTCTTCCACGCGGGGCCCTTGACGGTCCCGCTGAGCGACGTGCCGGGCTACGATGAGGCGCAAAAGCTGACAACGAAGAATGCGCGTGACGTTCCGAAGCGGGATCTGCCGCTGCCATCGCTCGGCGCGGCGATTGGAGCTGGTTCGAGCCGAATGCCGTGGAGGGGGAGGGGGAGGGGGATGGTAAACAGCCGGTGTTAACGCCTTTGGTATCGAGAAGAGAGGTGACTTGACTAAGCCTGGGTTCAGAATGGACCGTATACGGCCATTGGGGTTTTTGCAACTCCGAAATCCTATCATAATGCCTAAGAGCTAGAATGTACGAGCCCGTGCATGGTCGTAAGGAGGAAACATTGGTATAATGACGATGATGTTGTTGTTGTAGGTAGGGGATGTGATGCGTCGATGAGCAGTGCCAACAGTACCTAGGTACTTACACAGCACCTACACAGCACCTACACAGCTAGGGTTATAAGAGATGTCGAAGCGCCTCCATATACGGTTAGATGAGATATCGTAACGAGCCAAAATACCCATTTTAGGCTAGCTGTTTATATGTATATACAACCTTTTCCATAGCAATAGCCTTATGTCATAAACCGTATACTACCATGTTGAACTACTCGGGCCTTGTAGGAAGGTACAAGGACAGTGCTATATGACGACCCCACACGGATCCTTTATGTCAATTAGGTACCTCCACACTTTTACAACCCACTATTCCAAACTTGCACTACAGATCGTTACAGTCTCGGAACATTCAACCAGGACGACAACGATTGTTCTACAAGATCTAAATGGTACTCAGCCGGAAAGCCACTCCAATATTTACCTATATGGCCCGGCAATGGCACTAGTCACTAATCACTATGAAGCAAATATATGATACGAATCGGTTATAAATACGATCATGATTTATATGACAGAGACAGGACCCGCATCCACTTCAGACCAAACGACGGGAGTAGCAGACGGGAAAATCAATCCTTACACGGCCGGATCGCGAAAGTGCGTAAAGAGGTCGAAACCCGCCGTCCACCACTGCTACTGGAGCCTTGGTTTTGGGCAGTATAAAACAGGTGGTTAATGCCGTTCGCATTCACGACCGTCAACTGGCAGGCCGCGGCGACCTTGGGTGCGCCCGAAAGCGCCTGCGATCCGCCCCAGGCGCCCTGGCTCTTGATAACGCGCTGAATGTTCTGGGCACTGTCGAGGTAGTAGACATATGCCTTTCTGGTGTCACCGGAGTATACGGCTGCCAAAGTACTATTTGGACCGTACGTGGCAACAAAGGCAAAAACTGATCAGCCATGTCAGTACGCATGTCATACATCTGTATGCAGACTCCAGACTATAAGCTTACATATGTTGTCCTCCACGGTATACTCCGAAAGACCGCTCCCTTGGAAGACGATGTGGCGTTTATTCTCGTTTGGGTCGTACCAGGCAGCCAGGGAGCTCGAAGGCTTCACAACGTGGGCTGTCTGAAAAGCTGTTACGTCCCCTGTCATGATGCTGAATTGCATGAGAGTTCTCTCAGTCTGATTCGTGCCACTGTATCCAGCCATCAATCCTGTTAGTTACCTTTTTGATTGTTTTTCGCTGTGCGATTATCAAGCAGATAGTAAAGGTAGACATCGCCAAAGGAAGGTACAACATACTCATAAAAATACAGCCAACCTTGGTCTCCATCCGGAGTCGCGCACATGTCAATGCGGACATGGTCCAGTGACGTCGTGGTGAGCGTCTTATATACAGGGGCAACAAAAGATATCTGGTTCTGCGTCTGGACTTCGTTTTGGGTCAGTTTCGGCATCGTCACAGCCGCGACAAAATGGAGACCGCGATAGTAGATGTCCGCCATCTGCGAGGGTTTAGGATGTAGCCATTGTAGTCATCATCACCCGTCTCCCAGACGCCCGTAGGCTGGTCTTCGGCGTTGGTGCCGGATTGCAGGGAGATACCGAGCTGGGCTTTGCTCGTGTTGAAGAAGACGTCGATTCTCTTGTCGCCGTCAAAGGCCCTGTTGACGATGGCGGCAACTGCGGTCATGATTGGGTATATTTGGATAAGTTTCTAGCTTGTTATAAACAAAGTTCTCACTCTTAGCATTCATGGGTCAATGATGGATGGATACGGACGTACTTACCTGACCTTTGCTTCTTAAACCTACCAAGTCTTGTCAAACAGACTGAGTTTTGATTAATCGCATATCATTCAAATCACGAGAGGCTCTATATGCAGGGGAACTGATGGACTAAGGAAGAGAACTCCTCGACAACTAGGTTAACGTTGCTTGGCGTTTTGACACACTGTTTGCAATCAACCAGATAATTAGTAATTCTATCATGTTGTGAGTTTCGATATCTCTCTTGATTGTAGCGAGCATAGTACTGCGGCCCAACCAAGCGTTTCGTTTTCTGTAGACAACTTTAATCGACTGCGCGCATACTAGAGTTTGCATGCATATGCAGTATCTATCCCATCTAGCTTCCCCGGTCGTTAGGGTGTCATCTTATGGAGATCGTGGGGTTCGTTCTAGCCGTAAGCCCCAGCTCTGCCGGATTTCAATAGTAACTGCATATGCATACGCATGATTCCACTTACACCCCGCAGTTGCTGTTGTGAAACAAACCACCGGACAGTTGCGAGAGCTGAAAGGCTTCAATGGGTCCATATGGCCCCTCCACAATCAACTTTCTCACGTAATAGACATGTGACGTTTATGACAGTTTGCCCGTTGGCAAATTAAGTGCATATGCACTCTGCTTGATGCTTCTCCTCTGGGTCTCTCATGCAAGGCGTCATGAGTTGGACCTCCCTTAAATTCTACTCCTCGGTGTATATCGAGTAATGTCTACATCTTCACCATGACTACACACATCCTCAAGATCCCTATCTCCAAATATTGTTCCTTTTCATTACTGCATAACACCTCTAAAATAAAATGTCGCAAATTTATATAACTAGGGCACATATCTTTGCAACAGGTTCATTCAAGCATAGGGTATTTGTGCCAAAGGGGATTATGAAGACTTATGAGCATATAGACTTAGGCGAACAATATAACTTTATTTCATGTATCAAGGTCAATTGGGGTACCTTCTCAGTATGGGGTTAGTTAGTCGTATTAACAACGCAGTAAGTGACTTGAGCATTCACTGCTAGATCACGTATGTATGTTTCGTTCTGTGCTAACTGTCCCTTTAGCAGATCCTTATCCTGTGATAATTAGAATTAGGACAGCTTACAGCCCCAGAAAATATCATATCCCGGAATCCTGGCTTCAAAACTTTCAAGAGCCCGTTCTCATAAGACTTATTCACGATGGGCATCTTTCCCGGCGGCAAGAGCACGAGGATCAACTCCCCCGTCATCTAACCCTGCGCCATTCTCAACGAGTCGTTGCTGCATATCAGCGGAAAGCCCGGCTACTTGCCGGCACGGCGGTCGCAGAAGATGATGACGAAATTGATCCGCTACCTGGGCAACAAAAGCTCAACTCGTTCTGGGCCCCGGGGCTCCAGGCCGGGCCAAACCACACTATCACCGTGAAACAGAGCGTTAGTGTGGGAAATGATACTTTGTCGCTCGAAGCAGAACAGTCCTTCTTCGTGGATGCGCCGCAATTTCATTGCCAGAGGGCAGCGTGCACTCGACCTATCCGCCCCAGGGTATCCCGACACGAACAGGATCATACCTCATATCGTCCTGACCGACCCACACTTACCATGGGAGAGACTCGGAAGTCCCAAACTAGGGACGAATATGGAACTCCGGATGAAGATGAAGGCGTTGCTGGCAGAGGGGGTAGCCGACAGAAGCGGAATCCCGCGCAATCGTGTACCCTGGCTCGTCATATTCTCTTTTTCTCAGGATGAGCTACGGTTATCGCCCGAGGACCTAGATGGACCAAGTAGTATCTTCCGTAAAATTACCAGTACTGGACTTATTAAGCCAGTAAAGCAATCGGGCACCTTGACCGTCAATATGAGCATTGAAGACCTGTGGAATCTAACGCCGGATGTGGCAACACCTGTGACGAAGAAACTTGGTCCTGACAGTATGGAGGACAGCCGCGGTGACTTCATCTTTGTTAAACCGGATCTCTTCACGAATCTCTTTTACAAAAAGACAATAACGGCAACCCAACGAAGGGCTCGGGACCCGACACTTCGCAATATCAATACATGGCACACGTGCGGAAGATCAACGGCCAAGGTATGGCGCTCGCGGTGTCGAAGACACAGCCGTGTTCAGTATCGTCGTCGGCAACCGAGCTGGTCAGCTCGACAACGAGACGCCGGCAACCATGTGTGCCCATCTTGTCTCCATTGAGGGTGTTGAGGACATGACCTGGCCAGATTCGAGCCACCGATATGTGGCACTCTGTTCTCTCTACAGCTGGAATTACACGATTTTACCAGCGAACACCCTCAATGTTCCAGACGCATTCGAACATCTAGGAAAGACACTAGATGTTCTACGTGCGCCCTTGGAACGTATTGGGCGATTGCGGTCATCAAACAACACTATTGAACAGCTCGTTGCGAAGCAACTCGATGATGGATACACCTTAGTTCGATATTGCACACAAACAGGCGAGTCCACTGTCGCCCTCTACCGCGGGCCTCTTACACCCTCTTACGTCCCACCACTTGAGAATTTGACAACAAGTTCGAACTCGGGCGTCGATTTGCAAATCCTTGATCAGAAGCTTGGCATCATGGACATAACCTATTCCGTTGCCTGGCAAGTTGGTCGTACCATGGCGTTAGGAGACGAGGCATACACGGCTGCGCTCAACAGATTGCGAAAGTCGATTCATGACTACGCTGAAAATAAGTCAAAACTACAGACGGTGAAGGACATCGATGATTCGGTCTTCCGTACCCGTGGAAACTTGCTGGCAGGTATCGGCTCAGCAGTCCGTAAACTCGGCTCGATCCATCTCAGCGACGACGACGACAATAATAATGACGACTTGCAACGGCCAGGAGAGCCTGCTGTGAGACAGCCAGTACATTATCGGCCCGGGGGTGCCAAGCGACGTTGGCAGCGCCGTCGACTCGGCGTTCTGAGATTCCGGATCTGTCTTTCGGCTCGCCCTTGATTCAGAAAAAGTACTCTGACCACGCTGCCACGGCAGCGCGGTACCTTGCCAAAAGTACGACAGGCGAGCCAACGATGAGACCAACGATCCTGTATCAACGGATTATATGATCGTCCTCTCGTGGCTTCTTGACCGCATGTTCCTTGCAGGTGTGCCTGCCCATTTCCTGATCCCCGACCCGACGTATCTTCAAGCCGAGAGCCTACGCTTCTTCTGTATCGACAAGAACTGGCGCGATGCCTTGATCGACGGTGCCCTTTCTCTGGGGAATCACTACGGAGATGATGAGGATCGTAGGGCTATCAAGCAGGCCCTCAATGACTACATCGCTCACTCGCCGTCGGCAGGATCAGCCTGTCCAGATACCGTCCTACGGCTTCTACTTGCGTTCTGATGACCTTGTTACCATGTTCCCAGATCTCCGCGTGAAGTTCTCCCCGCTAAGGGGGAGCTGCCCCCACCGGCGCGCCGTTGTTGCGCTACGAGATTGTTACCGACGGCGTCATGATGGCGCTCATAGACCGCGAACCAGGCAAAGAGCAGTTCGCCAGCCTAGTACTCACACAACCGGCACACCAGCAGCGCTTCGCCATCGCTCGCGGCGTCGATGTAAATAAGGTTACGGTAGACATCCGGCGGCAGTACACCGTTGACCAGAGCATCCGTGAGGGGATGAAAGCCGACATGATGCACTCAAACAGATAGTATACGAGCGCGATGGTCCCAACAATATGTTCTCCTGGAATTCTGGATCGGATCCCAATAACCTGCGTGTCATCTGGCCACCGCGCTTTGCTGATGTGCAGTTGCAGCAGCTCCTGAGCGACATGGGTACTTACAAAGATAACAATGGGGCGACGAAGCCATACTTTCAGGACGATGTGCCCACGTCGGCCCTGTTCGCTATGCAGCCGAACGATCCGATATATAATCTAACTATCAACGTCGACCCCGATTCCTCAAACTTGGCGGCCAAGCTAAGAGGGCTTGGAAACTTGAGGAGTAGCCCCGAGACACGCGCTTTGGGCCTGATGAATCCGGCCCGCGTCAAAAAGCTGAGAGATCGAAGTGAACGGTCCCGCGATACACCCGTGAAGAAAAATGATGATAATGATGACTACGGAGCGAATTTCAAACGTCTATCGAGCTATGCCGCTACTCCTACCGCGCTATCCAAGTTTCTCGCTCCTCACATTCGCAGTATCCCTGTGATATCCACGGATTTCACACCCCGCTCACGGCCTGCCACCAAGATAGTACGACAAAACGCAATACCCAATGCAAATATCATAAAGACCAAGACCTTCTCTGTTAGCAATGCCCAAGATACGGCAAGTATCAGTAGTCCCGCCGGAGCCCCGAAGTACGAGATCCGCGTCGGAAGTAACATCGTCGACTCGTGGAACATCATCCGGCTCGACGGTGAGCACAATCTCGCACAGGACTTGATTTTCTCCGTGGTCCTCAACCAAGACGAGGTGAGCCAATATCGGCTCATCGAGGTCGACATCGAGGTGGACCTCGGTGACCTCAACGTGAGCAGCAATCCGCCCCAGCACAGCTTGATGCGCAACTACGCTGGGCCGGGCGCGCACATGCTGACGAACCTGCGCTTCAACGTGCTCCTCACGACACCTAGCGACCAGGGAGGCAATGTGCTGCGAGTGCGTCTGCTGCCGCGCTCCTCGAAGGGCTGGGTCTTCTCGACGGCCGTCAACGAGCTGAGCTTCCTGCTCGGCCTAGCCGACGTCAACCCGCCCGCCAAGTACATCGACCAGTTCCAGGTCAGGTCATGGGCTACCTACATGATTAGGCCCAATGGGGGCCTCGAGACGGACAACATTCTCAAGATCCTGAATCCGGACACGGTCGTCACGGTGGTCAATCCCAAATATGCCCCGTCTTCGTAACTGTGAGGGTCTCACCTACTCACTCGTATCCCGCCGTGTTTCTTTTTTTCTTTATGCTGCTATTCGTCCAAGGTTTACTGAAAAATTAATTTGCGCAAGTTTTTCTGTGTTTTATTACAGAAGGCAAGCTCGATTCTTAGCCACTAGTTACTGCTTCGTCTACAATGAATGATACTCCACCCTCTTCCCAATGAGTATAGGTGTTTTCAAGTAAATGATACAATTATTCCGCGGTAGTTTAATTATCCGTACAATGCAAAACCTACTCTATCTTAGATCCAATACATATTAGCAGAGCTACTGAGATAAGAAAGATTGAGTAGAGACTCGTGATCTCCCTTTCCTAGAGGTTTTTTTGTATGTTTTGCCTGTAATGATCTGAGATTTTTAATATCATGTATGAAGAATTTGAACTCCTAACTAGCGAAATATTCAATGAATTTCAGAGATCCTTAGAGCAAATTGGTGGAGTCGTGTTTCGACTCTGCCCCCCCTTTTCCGTTAAGAATATTTATCTCTCGTTCTTCATATAGTAGGTTAACATAGGTAATCATGGTGCTTTTGTCGCTATTCTCATATGTCTTTTTCGACCTTATAGTAAGGTTAAGCTTTTAAAACCTAAGTAAAATATTAAGAGCGGTAAGTGAAGTAGCGGTATTCGACGACAAGATCAAGTACGTTGGCATCCGAGGTATGGCGAGATGCAGGTGTTCATGAAAAGAAATCGGTGTGAGCTATATCGAAATGACAAGCACCGGTTTACGCGCTGTTTACGGGGAAATGACCAATGAGCCGAGATAAGCATACCCGCGGGCAAATCGGTGATGAAGTTCGAGCTCCGTTTAAGCCCCTTATATAGGAAGGCCGTGTTACAGCGTCGGTAACTATTAGCGGGTATGGGATGTCGTATACCTAATCAAGGTTGTATTTATGTCGGCTTTCTCCCATGCATGGATGGGCGACACGCAGGAAGCTGAACATATGCATGCAGCACGAAAATGGTGACATTCAGCTTCAGCCAGTCATCAGGCTCGAAAATATATAATATGCAGCAGCATTGATTTGGTAATCTTCTTTGAATCCTCACGAAAAACCGTTGGAAGAGCAGTGCCAGGGCTAGATAGAGGTGGTATAGTACGTAAGCCTAAGTGCAAGGGATACTTTGCACTCCTGGTAACCGGAAAAGATGTGGAGCTCCACGCAATCAATATCACATGCCCGTCTGACGAAGGGTTGCATTGGTGAGGAGATAGGACCACGAAACAAGCCAAGCACCGTCATAATTACGTCTAGGCGTGTATGGGCATGCTGCTTTATGTGGCGTTCTACAGACTTTGATATGTCTTACGATAACTTCAGATAGGTTTACGAAATATCAGGGTTTCATTGCATATGATGTAACAGTTTCGTACACCCTTACGACTAATACTCTGAATAGTTGAGTTTGAGCAAGGAGAGTTCTATAATCCCATTCGCTTGATCGTCAGATCGATCCCATCAATGCTGGTTGAGTTTGGAGTCGTCAGGATAACGCGCCCCTTTTCCGGCGGCGTGGGGGGGGGGAATGGGGCTGATCAAAAAGAAATGATCGGTGTTACATATCTGAAAAATGCCACGAATATGGGACTATTCATGCACTGCAGAGGCTAAGAGACGCATACCACGCGACAAGAATGAACGCCTGTATTATTTTCTGTAAAGACCACCACATGACAACGAGTGGAACTATTCTATAGCAAGGTATAGACTTCCCCATTTTACGAGGCACACGCACACGTGATATAGATTCGAATAAGCGTACTACGAAAATGAGTTGCCTTGAGCTTCAATAATATGTAGGTATGGTATATGCATAATAGCGTTTAGAACATATTCGTCACATCGGGACGTGTAGGAATCAAATGTGAATGCGAATACACAAGTACGGGTAGAGTGTTCCGTATATTCCAGCCTCAGACTCATTTTCTATAGCGGTACCTGCCCTTATTACAAGTACTCCGTACTGCGCTGTGGAAATCTACACCAACTCAATTTCGAACCGAATCGAACGCGCCCTTGAGTTCAGCAGAATCCCTGTTATCCTACAAACACGGGATTGAACAACAGAGTGTGGCCCATTTAAGAAATACTAACAGTTCAAAACTACGTCTTCAAGCAACGGAAGTATGTCTAAAGACACAAAGTTTAGCGAAGCTTTTGGGAGCCTGAGTTCTTCAAAACGGCATTCGGGCACGATCTGACCAAGGTAGGCTCCAAAACGCCTTATCCAGTTCCAGAGTTCTACAAATCACGGCTTTATCATCATTCCCATCAACGATCTGTATGACCTAGGTTTGGAGCTAATTTAGTAATAGATCAAGGCTTGGCTTCAAGCTTGTTGCAAAGGGGAGAAAGGTGGTAAACGGACCCAGGATCCAAAGGTCCAAACATTACTCAAACAAGTGTATGATAAGTTGTTGTTGCTCATGTAGGTGGCAACCATACGCTCTGATTTATACTTGCCTTGCTAGTAATAACACGGTAAATAATGATCACTAGTGTCCCTGACGGCGCCGAGTTCCTCAAGCCGGAGCCGAAGTCTCACTTTTTTTCGCCGCCACCAATATAGACTGGTTCTAAGCGAGACGACTCGGACAGAGAGAAAACCCTGTCTAGTTTCAATCTCCAGGGGTGGGAACCGAACGGAAATCCATTTTTGGGGGTTTTTGAACAAGCCGCCTCTGCCTCCTGGTGGCATCCTTGCGACCTGCTAGGTCTCTTCCTGAGCATCCTGGGCCCCGCGCCACCAGACGCGTCCAAGGAGAACTTTTTCGTTCCCCTGACTGCGTATATGGACAGTGGTGCACACGCCTCGCTGGGAAGGGTGCGGCAACTAACAACGTTGGCACAGGTTGGTTGCCAGCCGTGTTCCAGGTCACGTGGAGGCAGTGGAGACCACACGGTTCTATGCTACCCGAGAGGATTGATTTTTTCCTCGAAAGCTCCCTTGCGCTAGACGACTACAAAGAGAAGGAGACCGGGCAGTGGAAGTCGAAGGTACAGCGGGCCCGGTTTGACATGTTCTACAGCAGCCTGCGCATAAAGCTCTTTAAACAAACCGATTTCGATTCTAAACTCTACCCAGTACAATATACAAGTAACCGGATAGGAGCACAGACATTCGGTAACTGCGGCGAGACGTACCCATTCCTCGTCAGCATTAATCGGTATGGTCATTGCGCTCTTTCCCCTGTCCGAGTGCTTCACTTTATCTCAACTCTGACTAGCTAGCAGTGCATCGCAGCACAACAAAGAGCTCTATGGTCTTGCGCTTACAAACAAGTTTGTCAATAAGGGGCAGGGGGCTGTCTATAATCCCAAAAAGGTGAACGATGCCTTAGTGAGCCCTTACCTCAACTGCCAGCAACTCATTACCTATTCTGGAGGGTTTCGGAACAACTTCTATATAAAGGCAGGTGATACTTGGGGCCTAAGCCCACACAACAAAAGACAGAGCAGATGGCAGAGGCGACAACGAGCACAGAAGAACCCGTAATGGGGGAAACCATTCAGCCCTCTGCAGTTGACAGCCCACCCGAAGGATGGAGCACCAACGCTGATGACATTGATAAGGACTTCTACTGGGCACTGACGGGGATGGCACAGCAGCGGCCGCGAAAGTCGGCTTAGCTAATCCTACACCCCAGATGATTGTTGACCGCCAGAATGGTGGCGGTGCATGCGTTTTCACCACTCCCAACAACAAGGTCTATCTATGGAACATGATTACGCAGGAGGTTTACGAATTCACCCAACCCACGGCCCTGAACGACATCTTGGCCCAATTGAGACTGCCGTCGGGGAAAGGAAGTGTGAAATTGGAGTTGCTTGAGGACACTCCTTGATCTAGGGGTGCACAATCTCGGCAAGAGCTGCATCTATGAATTTGGAATCGCAGATTGTCATTTATACTAAGCGCTATCGACCGGGATGAATATCCTGTGTGGGCTTTAATGCCCTCGTTGCTAGATCCTTTATTATACGAAAGCAACATTGTCTCTCTTACTATCTAATCCTAAATTCTACGAAGTTTCTAGTTGTCCCCCTCCTATTCGAAATCCACTTGGCAAGCCCATTAATCACTTTCAAGACGTTACAGGGTTGCATATTGTACGGACCAGAGAATCAAAGGATATAAGCTGATGTCAAATATAAGGGATATGAGGTTAGTCGATATAGTGACTATACGGATGTCAGGAAGACTGGGTCCCCATACAATTCTGCAGAGAACACGCGTCTTTGCTACACACCAACAACATCAATACAACACAGTCTACACACTGCATGACATCGCTTATATCTGACACATACCCGAGCTTACCAATACGTTCCGTATGCTCTGCTTCTACCTGAGCAGGCCAGCGAAGCTGGCGCGCTTCAGTTAAAGTGGGGCTACTCCGTCACATCATTTTAATTATAAATTTAAATAATATAAATTTAAAATAAAACATTATATATTATAATAATTTTAAAATAAATATATATGATTATTAATTTATATTATAAACGTTTTTTATAATATTTAATAAAATAGTTTTTAGTTTAAATTTATTTATAACTAGAGGCCCCTTGATCCAGGGGCAAAAATGCTTGAGTTTTTAGGATCCACGTGTTTATTTTAGTAAGTATAGTAAGTAAGTTACAGTTGCTGGGTATGGTAGCTCGGTCCTTCCGAATAGTTTACGTGTAGTTGAACCTGTTATTCCGTTTTGATTTATTATCAATCGTAGTAGCCTCTTCCGTCGTGCAATTAGCTTAAAAACACGAGGTATATTTACGTACCGTAATTTAATTATTATAGTTAACTCTATATTTATATCATCTCCCCGCCGTATCAACAGTAGCCATGTAGACTAGAGTTACAATATCGCTTTACAGTCGGACTACAACCTCGAGCCAAAAGTCAAGATCATAGTTTCTTGTCGGCTGTGATGAAACAAAGCGCGAGGGTGCGCCACTTCCAAGTGCTGGTCGGTAACGAGGGTACGCCCCTTCCAAGTGCTGGTCGGTAGCGCCGTCACGCCTTCGCTAATCATCTACTTCCATTTGGAGGAGGAGCAGAAGACTTTTTGTAGAGAGAGTCCGTGAGCTCCCTCGTAAAGTGCACCAATCTTTGCAACACCTTGGGCCTCCTTCGACAAGAGCCTGACCTTGCCGACGAGTCTAAGCGAAACCTCAAGGGAGCCCAGACGCCTGAAAAAAGGACCTTAGAGACCTAAGGACCGCGTTTGTTACGATTAATTCGGAACCGTCGTATACCTGCCTTCGATTTTTCAATAGACCTAGCCACGCAATACCAGCGGCACCAGTACTATGGCCTAGTTTGCCGGAAAAAAGTTATTTTAGAGAGCAGTCCAGTGAACACCAGAAAACCCAGACGAGCTACTGTCATCGTACAAAAAGAAGACCCCAGTATTCGAGCTTCCAGGATACGGCGGGAACCGAGTACCGCCAAGCTAGGCCCCGGCGGAACAGGCAATTCTTAGACTGCCGGACGACAAGCTCAGAAATAGTTTCCGGGGCGGAATCGTTCGTGGAGGCTCCTTCAAGGCCGGCCAACATTTTACCCAACCGTAAATCTGGATGATGTGAACTCAGAGCAAGGTGCCACAGCGCCACAGCGGCTCCGGGACAAACATATACAACTGTTGATTTGCGCTGCAGGCGCCTCCTGCGGTATCCAACGGGGCGGTTTCCAGCTTGGACTCGCTCTGATATGGATCACGTAGCTAGCAGATCCTCCTGTGAAAACTTCCCGGAAGCGGATTTAAAGGAAATGAATATTTTTCGCCCGATTGAAGAATTTCGGGCTTTGATCGGCCACTTTGACAGCGTGCATTGGTCTTTACCCGGTAAAACACATTTACCCGGACGTACACGCGTTGGAAAAAACGACGAGGCTAACATTGACGTTATGTTTATAATTGGGAGATTCCCTGAAGCTGTACGTCCACGAATTTGAACTGGTGAATAAACATTTGGGATATTGTTTGATCGTAATGAAGAGTTTTTGAACGTGCTGGTCGGTCAATATACCACGGTTGGGTTTTCCTTCTCTTGGAATATTTCGCGTTTGAAAGAGTACGGATTGCTTACTATCCGGCGACCTTTAGTAAGAAACTATAAGCACGAGATCAGATCTATATAAAGGCTAACTAGGAGTATGGTAGATATAGATTGCGTCTTATCCGGAAGAAGAGCTACCCCCGTTCCCATCGCCCACGTATGCCGAGACTGCAGTCACGCTTCATGACGTGCTCAATAAGATTCAGAGCAGCCGTCGCCATAGGGACCCGCTTCACGATGTTGAACTAAGTGAGTAGTTGTTGTCATGCAATCAAACATTAATAACTAATTGCTTCAGTGCTTCATAAAGCAAAAAACAGCGTCAGATTTCCGCGAACCCCGTATGACGCCAGGTGCCAAGTAGGAACTATAACTACAGCAGGATCCGAATGGGCGCACCCGTTTGGGCAGAGAAATTTCACGCTAAGGGAGTTGGCATCCATCCAGGGTTCCCGAGAAGCCATAAGTTTGTTGGAACCATGACCGAAATAAACCGACAAATCGGAAATACATTTCCCCTAATGGTAGTAGAAACTTTGTACCGTTATCTTCGGAAATAGCTTTAACTGTCAGAATAGGCGAGCCAGTTGATTGGAGGTTCAGAATTGTGTATTGTTGTGTCCGAGCAGATTTGCTCTGCCCCTGGGGCGTGTACTAGTAATTTATGTGGTGGATCCCCGGAGTTGGAGCTAACTTAGCTCACCCCTAATGTCGCGTTATCTGCTGACATACCCTCTATTCTGACAGGTAAGACGTTTGACTTTAGGTATACTTGTGACAGCACGAAATCTAGAGTAGCCTGCTAGACCTGCCGGGCGCGCACACCTAACCAGTTGGAGCATCCAACCCACAAAAGGGATCAAAATAACCAAGGTGACAGCCTTGGTTACTAAGCTACTGTATATAGTCCACAGCTACAGCCCGCAGTGCTGTAGGCTGTGACAATACTATAAGCAATCCATCTGTATGTTTTACAAAGAGTGGTTACTGTTATTATAAGCGGAGTATTGAAAAATTTCGGGCTGTTCGCTCAGGAAAAGAATAGATAGGGGGGAGGATAGGTAGGCAGGTTCACTGGAGGCAGACAAGCCTTTTATGGCTAACTGTCCCCTCCCTAGACTGGATAACATCGTGACGTAGCATGTCATGTCTTGTTATTGCTCAGCGCCAACAGTCCATCGCTAGCCTGTCATTCTCTCGGTTGTGCCGACTTCCTAGGACTGTTGAGGAATATTGTCCGCCTCCTTTGAACCACTGGCCCATTGTCAGCCTCGTTCTCTTAGCTATACCAACTTCCTAGGAAGTCGGTCTCGCCCCTAAACCTATCCCTACCTAAACATCACCTCGCCTCTGCTTACTCTTGATCACCTGAAATAGCACACAGATGGCCAGCCTATTACCGTCTCGCTTTTACCGCTTCCCTTAGAAGGTATCCATCTCGGGCTCCTGAGCTATTCGAATTTTGTAATCCCTTACCGTCTCCATCTCTGTAGGGACTAGGTAGTAAGTTGGGGCGCAGACTTGTTATCGCAATGCGTAGGATGATATGATCTAATCCTTTTCAAGATCATTATCATGGAAAGTCTGCCTTGGACGTGATGTGGGGTCAAGTCGACGTTTCATCGCGGCTTAGGACGTGCTGCCTGGCACCTCGCATCACACACCTGACCTATTAGGTAGTGAGATTGGTGAGCACATGACAGTCGCTTCCAATTAACTCGATCAAGTCGCAGACGAAAGGGCAGACCTGAAGCCGATGGCCGCAGGACGTGAGCCTAGCCCTCACATCTCCTGTGAGATGTACGGCTTTGGCCTCGTGATTTGTCAGCTAACTCTGGGATCAGTTATATTGAATCTTTAATGTATCCACACACTGCTAGCTCTATTTCCCTCGAATGTTGGTGTATTCATGCCTAGATAGGTGGCAGTAGGCTTTTGCCCAACGTGGAACAGTGAATATAGCTACTTCGAACAGCGATTAAGAAAGCGACAATATTTCTCGGCAACATATTGGCGAACCTGGTCCCCAACACAAAACCTGCCCTCAGGTATTCCTTGCCTGAGGGAGTCGGAAAATTGTGCTCGTCATAAAACATGGCTATCCCAGATCTCACCGCCTATCCTCGTCGAACATCTAGACTCGGCCAGGTAAAATACAAAGATCATTGCTACTAACCCAGCTATCCTTGGGAAAGGGATGCCCTCTTCTGTTTTCTCTCCCTGATTGTCATCTCAACCTCGCAGTCCACGTCTATGCAACACGTCACATGGACAGGGAGCAGTTGGCCGGTACGGGCGACCCTAGCGATAGCCTGCTGATCGGTGCGCGCCATCATCGGAACGTCGAATAGCACAACATGGTTGGCTCGCTGGAGCCCGATTCCCACCCCGATAAGAGCAGGCGTGCTGACCAAGACCACCGACTTGTCGTTGTCCCATGACCGCATCCCTTCCAGGACATGCGTTCGCTCCGCCATCTTCATGTTTCGGTGGATGAAAAGCGGATCGATGCGATCTGACCAGTTTGCCTGCAACCAGCAATACAGAAGATAGGTAGTACTAGGCACTTCAGCGAAGACGATCATGTTCTTCGGCAGTCTCCCGCGACCGGGATGCTCATCGTAATCGTCGAGTAGTAACTGGAGGCATTTTCGAAGTACTAGGATCTTAGGACTATGCCTAGTGATTTCATCGATGTGCTGGTAATAGGGGAATCCTGCAGTGACTCTTTGCCTTGGCCGTTCGTTTTCAGGTGGTATTGATCAACCTCAATAGACTCGATGGATAGCTTATCCGCGACCGCGCCTCGAATTCCCGGGAACGCTACCGTGATGCGCATCTTGCGCAGCAACGTGGCTGCGCGTTGCGTCTTCATAAAGTGCTGTTTCGCCGTTGCTAAGTTGGGTTGTGGCCTAGCTCGGCCATTCGCCTCCCATTACTCACGTAATTTCTGGAGCGTCTTGGCTACAAGGCAGCCAAACTCGTCCTCGTCGACAGTTAACAGATGCTTATATGCAGGGGGAAATGGACATTCGATCTCTCGAACTTGCGGAAGGCGGAAGACGGCTGGACTTGACCCTTGGAAAGTGCCATCGCCTGACCGAGCTATTATAAGTCGGCCCATGAATTCGTCTCTCGTGCTGCAGAAGGATTCCCACACCTCGTGGGAATCATTACGTAGTTCTTCCAGGGTCTTGTTCGCTACGGCATTGTAAGCAGCTTGAAAACTATCCATGCCGAGATCGCGATCCGAAAGTCCAACCCGGCTGTTGCGCTGCATGTATTGAATGTGCTCGACGGTGGCTTTGACATCTCTGGGTCCGGATTCCATCGGTGTCCCGAAACGCCCAGCCAGAAGCTCGGAACCGAGAAACCGGAGCATCGCGCCAGTTCTTCAGCGATACGCAATGGCTGTGTAGGATTTTTAGACGATCCGTGATACTGATGGCACTCGTCCGCGGCAATGAAACTGATGGCCACATTCGATACGGAACATTCGGCTTTCCGGTAGCGCTCGTTGCGGAGGAATAGTTGTTGTATGCCTCGTAAAACGTACGATGAAGTGGAGAGGATGATCGTCTTGCTCTGCCCTGGTCGACCCTTCACGGAAATCTCACTATGATCTGGAACATACTCGCCCTTTTTTCTGCTCCACTTCACCACCCCGGTAACCTCCGCGAGAAGATAGCCGGTGTTCGATCGTGAGAGCAACATGCCCTGCTGCTCGCCGGGGAGGCTATCGGCCGCCGCGATAACCTTAAGTTGAAAGCCCGCCGTGTTCCCGTCCGACCCTAGAGTTTCTTCGAGCTTGGTTATCCATTCGCGCAAGATGCTAGGCGGGCAGATGATGACCTGTGGCCCTTCCAGGACGACGCGGAGTAGCGACCGCGACACACCACCTTCGCATGAACAGCGAATACCACACGCATACGGGCGCGGACACTCACGACCGGGCATGCAATGGGATGCAGGGTGGTCATGGACGTGGGAGCTGTTCATCAGCAGCGCCGATCTCGTCGCTATGACACCGAAAACAATGTACGACTTTCCGAGACCTGGGTCGTCGGCCAAGAAGGCGCCTAACACATTGCGTCTAGGCTGGGTCAAGATCCAGTATACGGCGTACAACTGGAACGGCTTCAGCAAAAGACCGGTGTCCTTGAAGCGGTACCAGTGTGAGCTCTCCTCGGTCGAGACCTTGGCTGGGTCATGACCGAAGAACTCGCAACAGTCTCGCCATCGCCGTGGGTCTTCCTGAGGACAATCTGTCTCGTCGATGCGGTATTCGTCATCGTCGCTGCCACCATTTCCCTCGGTGCCATAGTTATAGGAATTGTGTTCTAAAGGCTCTAGCTCTTCGTTTTGGTTATCGCCTTGGTGGTCGTCGTCGTCGGGGAGCTCGATCAGCTCGAGACCTCGGTAGGTCAGCTGAGCCCGCTTCTTGCAGTGTCATAATGGTCTTCCTCCTCCTCCTTCTTCCGCTTTGTAGTACACAGAGCAGGACTATCGTCAGACGTTGCAGCGGCTTGTCCACCTGGTGCGTATGTATTTTTATCGGTCGACTTCAAATTCACCGTCTCGCCCTTTCTGATAGTGACGTGAGCCGAATGGTTGGGCGGCGTTTCTTCTCGGAGGCCCAGGACGGCCTGGTTGCCCTCAGGTTTGTTCCTTGCGTCTTGTGAGGGGAAGGGTTTGCAGAAGTGGCTGTTTCGCCTGAGAGTAGGATCGGGACATGGCGTCGCCTTTTATGGCTGGCTTGTTCCTTGGACACGGGCACAAGCGCAGCAGAGGTAGGTGCAAGTGCAGGCGCAGAAGTGACAGTAGCTTGCGCTGGTTTGATTGAACATCGAGGTTGTGGGATCGACGTGTTCTCCTGGTCAAGGTACTGCTAATACGGCTTGCTTCGTTGGCGGAGTTCGCGTCGCGCATGCAGGAAGGTATTTTTCTGCTTCAGAGTTGTGATATCCAGGCTTTTGAAGAGGTCTGTATCGTCATCGTATGTGAGAAGAGTGTGGCCATCGACTCTTTGCTCGCGCAAGCACGCCTCGAGTCTCGCAGGCGGCTGCGGTCGATTTTCCCAGTTGCCGTTAGGGGTAGCTGCTCTTTCGGTAGGGAGATATATGCGCTGGGCCTCATGTGCCGTGGCAAATGTCTGGCTAAGGCGGCCTCTACATCGGCATCGATACGCATAGTGTTGACGCCTTGGTTTATGTTGTTTGGTGATGCATCCCAGGTCTTCGTCTCAATAAAGGCCGTCAACGTCGCCCTCGCATTCTCACCATGCGGCATGACCACTTCTGCAGTGACCTGCTCCACGTCGGGAAGACAGCGACGAACAAAGTGTTCGACCTCTGCCAGTTCAACGCGCTGGCCCCGGATCTTGACCTGGGTATCTTTTCGCCCGAGGTAGGAGAGTTTTTCATCAGCATCATATCGCACTAAATCTCCAGTCTTATACAGACGCCCATGACGTCCCTTTTGCCCTGGGGCGCCTTGCAGCAGCCACGGCGGATCCCGAATGAATGCTGCAGCGGTCTTTTGCTCGTCATTGAGATACCCTCGGGATATGAGGGGTCCTTCGAGAAGAAGCTCACCGACACAACCTGGTCGCATCAGATGATTGTGGTCGTGCTGATCTACGACCCATGTCACGACCCCGGCCCCTTGTCCTATGCTTGTGGCCTCCTGGGGCGCTGATGGCTGAGTACCAACGCTGATGGTACAGATACCGACCTCGGCTGGTCCGTACGCATTAACAACTCGTACTTGGTAGCCACCGAATCGCGTCATCGACAGTGACCGCCTCGCCAGCGAGTATTAGGGTCTTCAAGTGCGGCAGGCGGGACGGGTCGATGAGGCGTGCCACAGAAGGCGTCAGGTCAACGATGGTGGCCTCTGTATCTATCAAAGATCTTTCCAGATTGCCCCAGCGATCGTCTTCAGCCGGAACGCACAGGCACCCTCCCGAGGTAAGTGCAGCGAATACGTTGTGGACCGCGATGTCGAATGAGTACGCCGCGAAGTCGAAGACTCTCGAGGCTCGGGAGAAGCCAAGGAGTTCGGATTGATATTTTAGTCCGGAAGAGAAGTTGTCGTGGGTCATGACTACGCCTTTGGGGACTCCTGTACTCCCCGATGTAAATACGGCAAACATGGAAGTCGAGGGGTCCTGTATTGGCTCTCCCGGTGTGATGCTGGTGGCTTCAGCTGGTTTCAATCCCGCCCATCTCGCATCCACTTCGACAACCTTGGCAATGAGAGGCGACATGACGGAAGAGCTGGTTGGAGACGCGAGCGCGATATGCGAGCCTATCTGTGCCAAGATAGTCTCAAGGCGGTGCTTAGAAGCAAATGGCTCAAGAAGTACGAACCCCGCTCGCACCTTCAGCAGGGAGAGCATTGCTACCGAAGTCCATGTCGACTTCTCGAAGCAGAGAGGCACGAGCGTGTCGGGTTGAACGCCGAGCTCGACTAGGTGCTGAGCTAGAACCTCGGCGGTGCTATCTAGTTCCATGTACGTGAGACGGCCGTCCCAACCATCTATGGCAAGGGCGTCGGGTTGCGACATGACGATGTCCTCGATGGCGTGGTGTACGCAGAGTCCTGCGGGGGTCGGGACATGACTGTTCCGCCTCCATATCACATCCAGTTCTTGTGATGTCAAGACTTGGATTTGACCGACGGTCATTGAATCATCCGCAGCGTCCAGTTGCGCGAGCAACCGTCGAAGGCGATCGAGTATCCTTTGCATCTCGGAGACTTCAACGACTCTAGGGTCGAAGCTGGCGTCCACCTGCATCGTGTCCAACCCAAGTCTAATTTGGAGGGTTAGAGCATACGTGTTGAGCCATTGCTGCTGATGTTGAGGGACTTCTTTCCAGGCGTTGATAGCCTTCCGGCTAGAGCCGTTGCTTTCAGGTGGCTGGATTACAAGCAACGATTGAAACATGCAAGCATCGCGGCAGGCTTGAGAGACGCGCGCGATAGTCTGCAAATCCGTCTGCTCGAATGGGATCATGGTGATAGATTGCTGCTGTACTGCGCCGAGATAGTCCGAAACCCTCTGTGACCCTCTCAAAGTCACTTGCACAGGGACGGTGGCAAATGTAGGGGCAGCCAAAGCCTCGATATCGGCTACTGGCGCATTCCTACCCGAGACTGTGACACCGAAGACAGCCCGTGGCGAGGATGTCAAGCGGCCAATCAAGAGACCCCAAGCAGCGCGAAGGAAAGCGGACGCTGTGATATTTCTTCGGGAAGTTCGAGGCTGGGGTATCTCAGTCCGGATCATTTCCGAGGCTACTGGGTGATCAATCGAGGGTGGCAAAGTTGGAAACACAGGCCATTCGCAGTCCGCTAGACTTTGACGCCAATACTCGATTGCTGCTGATTCATCGCCGCGTTTGACGTAGTCGATGAAGTTCTGAAATGGCAGGCCTGGGATGATTGGATCACCATAGAGCACCGCCTGTACAGCATTCTTGATCAAGTTCGTAGTCCACCCATCACAGATGGCGTGGTGAACAGTCCACACTAGCCACCTACCGCTACCAACCTCGTCTTTCACGAGGGCGTAGCGCGCTAGTGGCGATCCTAGCTCCATTGGACATTTCCTGTCACATTCGAGGTACTCTTCCAGACCGGTAGCAGCATCAACCCAGGGGACAGAATCGTTCAGGACTACCTGAACCAAGCCAGCATCTGCATGCTGCGCGAACCTGGTGCGCAAAATGGGAAAGGTGCGGACGACTTCTTGCCATGCGGTGCGTAAGTCTTCGGCTGCTGTCTGAGGATTCAGTTCGAAGACGGTTTGTTCAATGTAGTTGCCAATGCGTTTGAAAGCGAGTGATACCAGACCCTCTTGAAGTGGCGTGCAGGGGTACATTTCCTGAACCATGGCCGACTCGAAGTTGTATTGCGTGCAAATATCCCTCACAACAATAGAAGCACATGCGTCGTCACCGAGAAGAGAAAAGGGCTTGATTCGAGCTCGCGTTTCAGGTTGTGACTGGGAAGCGTAAGAAGCCAGCACCCGTATGATTGGATAGCTCAATATGTCTGCCACCGTGATATGCGTTCCGGCCCTACGTAGCTCGCTGACGACCTTGATGGCAGCAACAGAGTCGCCGCCAAGATGAAAGAAGCTATCGTCGATGCCGATGCTGTCCGGAGGGAGATGGAGGACAGCAGCCCAGATCTTCTGGATCGACAGCTGTACCTCGGTGAAGGGCTGTTCCTTGGGCAACTTAGTCGTCCGACCCGCGGCAAGCTCCTCAACCGAGACTGTGGCCCCTATGCGCCGAAGCTCTTTGCGGTCTAGTTTCCTAGACGTCGTAGTCGGCAAAGATGGCATCCAGAAGAACGCCGTCGGTCGCATGTATGCTGGGAGATGCTGCGACAGACAGCACTGGACCTCGGACGAGACTACGTCGATGGCGAAACCCGCCTCGTTGTTCATGCCCATGCACATGGCATCAGCCTGATCGACCCCCCCCCTCCCCCCCCCCCGAAGAAAGGCCACAAGTGTCGGACCCGCACCTTCTCCCTGAGGGATAATGACTTCGGCTGCTACTTGCTCTGCGCCCGTGCATTTTCGAACCCAGTGTTCGCCTTCGCCGAGCTCCACTCGCTGGCCCCGAATCTTGACCTGGTTGTCCTTGCGGCAGTGGAATAGCAGACTCCCATCTTCCCTGTATTGTACGAGGTCCCTGTCTTGTACATCCGCCCCCGGCGCCCCAGATGAGTCCCACGTGCAGAGCAGAGAGCAGGATGACCCTGAAGAAGCCACTTCGGATCCTCGATGAATACAGCAGAGGTTCTTCGGTGTCGTTCATGTAGCCGCGGCCCACAAGAGGTCCTCGAGCAGGAGTTCGCCCCCAGCCGACGGGCGCCAGCTTGTCATGATCATCGGGCTCGACGATCCACGTCACCAGCTCTGCTCCGTGGCCAATGCTGGCGACATCTCGGAGAGTGCGCGGGGCGTCGTTGATGGTGGCATTCGCAGTACACTCGCTCTGACCGTATATATTGATCAGTCGCACCTTTCCCACCAGCGCGCAAGCTCCGTTGCAGATATCACTTCACCACCAAAATGATGACCTTCAGTGCAGGGGAGCTCGGCAGGGTCTAAAGTCTGCATGACACTCGGAGTGATATCGATGACGTTTACGTGGAGAGACCTGATGGCTTGAGCGAGATCGTTCTGTCTATCTTGTTCGCTTGGATGCAGAGGCAGCCGCCTGTGGTCAAGGCCCCAAAGAAGTTGCTAATAGTAGTGGTAAAACTGTACGAGGAATAGTCCAGTATCCTTGCGTCACTGTCAAACCCTAGGAGCCGAGCTTGGTGGTGCATAGCGGAAGCGACATTCGCATGCATCATTGCCACACACTTTGGCAGTCCCGTGCTGCCAGATGTAAAGACTGCGTACATGATAGACGACGGCGGGAATGGCGGAGGGCGTGGGACACTTGGCCGCTTCTCCAGCTGCGCCAGGCTGCCGGCGTCGACGATGATGACTGCGGACGCAAGTTGAGAGCTTAGCGGCTGGGTTGATCGGGAGGACAGAACAAGCTTTGACTCTGTCACCTGTGTCATATACAGCAGGCGCTTCAGAGGTTGACTTGGGTCGAGCAGCAGAAATGCACCACCAGCTTTGAGGACGGCGAGTACTGCCACGGTCACCCATAGAGACTTCTCAAAACAGACGGGCACCATCACGCCCACACCGACACCAAAGGCGGCGAGCTCACTAGCCAGGTTCCCCGCTAGCCTGTCCAACTCGCCATACGTGATGTCGCCATCCCAGGCACAAACTGCAGGCAGATCAGGCTGTGAGCTGGCGATGTCACCGATGATTTCGTGAACACGGCGATCAATTGACAGCGGAACATGTCCGTTGCGCTGCCATATAGTTTCAAGGTCATAGGGCGTGACCATGTCAATCTCTGTCAACGGGAGCGTTGGACTGGCGATTGCGAGCTGATGCGCGACAAGGCCGAGAAGCTCTAACAACGTTATGACCATGCGCCGAGGAAACACGGTCGACGGGAACTTGGCTGTCGCGGTCGTCTCTTTGGTCCCGGCATGGAGATCGACGATCAAAGAGAAGCCGCGAGCTATGTCATCATCTAAACCGACCTCATTGCCGTCGTCCCAGCACCAGTTTCTAGGCCGTGTTCATCATTTGTAGATATGGAAATGGCGGGACACATTGACTGCGATTGGAGACGAAGCAGCGTTTGAGGCGTGGAGAAGTGCTGGATGCCTACACTATCAAGGCACGAAGCCTCCCGAGAAGTTGCATCTCTAACAAGTCCTGTGAAAGCATCCAGGTACTCTGCCACTGTCTGTGTAGGCGTGGTGTTGACATGGAGTGAGCGTGTAGACGCCAAGTCATTATCGACGGTCTGGTCATTGGCGGCAACAGCACCAGCGCTATCAGACGCCGCTGGCCACCATGACTGAGGTGGCACCGCGAGACTGAATGTCACACGGTCCAAGTTCACCCGACGGCTCGCGACCAAAGCCCAGGCTGCACAGAGCAGCGAGGGAGTCCAGCAGTCTCGGTCGGCATTGGGGAAGCTGTTTTTCACTATTTGGTCTGGCGACGGCGGTACGGCTGGCTGGGGTGGCTCCTGATCCATGCCACTCAAAATTGTCTGCCACGAGACATACAGCGGTTCTGACGAGGCCGCGTCTGAAGTCATGTCGCCCGTTTCCGTCGTTTGGCGCAAAGAAGTCAGGAACAAACTTGTTGAACCCGTTCACTGTGCTGCTGTCCCATCGGCTGAGGCCAAGTTTAATGCCTTGCTCCGGATCTCTCATCCGCAGTCACATGCCCTCGGGCTCACCAGAATGTCACCCACTCAGTCCAAACGCCTCGGGTGCCCGCGATGTACACTGCATGTTCCTGCTACATGTGAAGTTGAACAGACGGACGGAACGCTCACTGCCGCGCAATCCGACTCCCGTCTAGCTGCATCTGTTGCTGTCCGTCCATGGCAGAAAGACCCCGCGCGGCATTCCTTTTCTAGTTTCGCAGTCGCTGCAAGCCGTGGAACCACTCGGCTGAATGAAGAGTCAACATCGAGGCTTGCTCCCGATCTTTTTGCGCTGGCCATTCCTGAATCCTCGTACATGGTGCATACGGTGGTAGTCGCTTCGCCCTACAGTAGCCGAGTCTTGCAGCTTCTTATCATGCAGGCGACAGAGAAAAGATGGCGTGTCCCCTGTCAGAATAAAGGGTCGGATAATGGACACACCTAGGAGTTGGCGTAGACTCTGCTCCCGACAACAATGAAGAACGCGTAATATACGGTTTGCTTAGTTCTGACACTCCCACTGTTTTTGTGGGGGTGTGCGGGGAATCCTAGGGCCAAAACAAGGTACAGTACATGGGATGTCATGTCTAGCCAATTGATTAACAATTGCCAGACACTGTACGCTTGTGTTCGCCGCGCTACGCTCATTGAAGCTACGTACAGTGTAGCAGGACTAGCTACTGTGACCACTGTGTACAAGGAGCTACTTATAGTGGGGTCTGCCAGCAGGGCGTCAGCCCACTGAGAAGATGTCCAGTCATGACGTCCTGGGATCATTTGAGTGGCTTTAGAGAATTTACAGACGATGGGCATAACAGCATTGTGACCTTGACTGGACTCAGGCAGCGCCAACGCGATGTCCAATGTAATGGTGTGGAATGGGCAAGGCGGACTGAGTATGGGCTGAAGTGAGCCATATGGTTTATGGTGGCGAGATCTCAGTACTGCACACTGGGGACATCCTTTGAGATATTGTCGAGTTCTTTCCTGTCTACCACAAAATTGAGTAGGGAAGTTTGGAATTTGTCGATGCCAACGTGATTTTCTCCATGCAGCAGTTTGAATATCTCGGGACAACATGTTCGGGGAATACACAGTCTATCGGCTGTGTCTGAGGTCTTCCACAATATCCCATGTCTGACCTTGAATGGCAGGTCAGCCTGGTCCTCAGGTTTGAGGGGGATGTTACGTCTGACGACGTCCATGACCTTTTATTTCGGGTCTTCAAAGTATCCTCTCTAGAGCTGAGCTTTGAACTCCAGAGACATCTGAATCAATGCTGTTCCCTTGGACGGAGGTGGGGAGTCCTGCAGTCCAAAGACTGTGGCCATTCTCAGAGCCGGGAGCACTTCTGCGACGAACGCAGGGAGGGGTCAGCATCTGGGTCATCCACATGGTGCACCCAGTGTTCTTCCGCGTCATCTGGGAGAAATTCCAAATCATTCCGATTGGGAGCTTCGCGGAGAGCAGGTAGTCTAGACAGGGCATCTGGGACGACGTGCAGTTTTCCGGGTTTGTGCATGATCGAAAAGTTGAATCGACTAATGTACTCTATTGCCCTGACGAGTCTCAGGTTCTTGTTGCTTAGGGCTGTAGAATCGACAATGTCCTTATGTCTGGAGAGACCGATAATTGCCCTGTGATCGGTGAAGATGTGTACGCCTGCCTGACAGACATCAATCCAGTGTCTGGTCTTTCTGAGCACCCAGACAAAGCCGAGAACTTCCATCTCCGTTGGCCAGTATCGCTTCTCAGAGTCTGAGAGGACACGAGACAGGAAGGCTATAGGCTCAATCGCTGTACGCGGCGGGTATGAGCTGAGCTTGGGGATTTCGTCTGACGCTGGGTCATCCAGGGGAATCACCAACTTGGCCAGTGTTGCGCCGTTTATGTGGTACACAGTGACACCGATTCCGACTCTTGAGACGTCGAAATCTATGCAGAGAGGACGGTCTGGGGAAAAGAAGTGCAGAATCGTGTGTTTAGTGAGAGCTGACGTGATGGCTAGGAATGATTGTTTTTCCGCCTCTGTGGGTTGATCGATTGGCACACTCGAGGCCCAACGCTTGCGTCGGTTCTTTGTCTTGCATTTTCGCGGATTCTTCCTGAGCATGTCAGTCTTCCGGCTTTCCAATGCTTCCGCCAGCTCAGCATATCGTGGGACATTAGATCTCATATATCCCGCCATGCCGAGGAAAGTCTCGAGGTCCTTCAGAGATAGGGGAATTGAAGGCGATTGATAGCTTCGAGACGCTCTTTGGTGGTGGTCAGGCCAAAGGAGTCAATTTTCCGACCTAGTACAACTGTGTTGGGAAAACCGACAAAGGTTTTGGAGGGTCCGATGGAGATATTTCTCTGTCGCAGCATGGTGAACACACTCCGGAGATCCCTGTAGTGTTCGGAGAAATCGCTGGAGGCTATGCAGATGTCGTCGCAATAACAGTCTGCATTTTTGATGGGTTCGAGTGCGGTATCCATCTGCCGCTGAACGTATGCATTGCTGTTCTTGTAACCCATGACCAGGCAGTTGAATGTGAATTGACCCTCAGCGGTCGTAATGGTCAAGGCTGAGCGTGTCGAAGGATGTGTCCGCCATTGGTAGTAAAAGGATATGGCATCGCATATGGTGATGTAGGGCTTGCCGGCCATCTTCCTGAGCATCTGATCCTGAGACTTCATTGGATAGGCGTCTATTAGGTTCATTTTGTTGAATATCCGTACATCTACTACCATGCGTCCTTTCCGTAGTATCTTGTCTTTATTCTGAGGATCTGGGACTGATCTCCAGACAACGAATACTGGGAAGCTCAAAGGCACGGGCTGACGAGTGCGGAATATCCGATCTTTGGCCTGAAGGTCGACCAGAGTGTCGTGGATGATCCTCTGGTCTTCCGCATTAACAGGGTAGATTCGACATTTCTTCGGAATGTCTTTTTCCCAACCAGGTTTGAGGTGAAATATAGGCTGTTCTTCCTCAGGGACTATCGCAAATCCTGTGTCTTTAAATATGTCTTCGAATTCGGTGATCAAGTCGAATAGAGCTCGAGTAACATCAGGTTGTCGATCTTCAAAAATGGTCACACCACAAGGGTGCTTAATGGTATTAGGGTCAGACGTGGTGAATCCTCTCAGTTCAGGTAGAATTCCATGTGAGGTCTCTGGTCGGTGGACAGCCAAGTCGAGAGATTCTGCGTCGGTCACTTGATAACCTCTACAGTCGGCTTCCATAGGGGATAGGTACCCTAGGGTAGTGTGTTTGGGGATATATATGTCGTTATCTGTGTCGTTGAGGACTGGGATGTGACTGAGTGTGTCGTTTGCAATGGCCGCGTAACAGGCGATCAGGTCAGTGGTGGGCTCAAAGATAGAGTCCTGGCCGAAGGAGGCCGCGTGACCGACGGATAGTCATTTCTGAGATCGCTTAGGGACAATGGTGGACTGGTTGGCGTGTACTCTGACACGTCCTGCACGTCCGGTTGAGACGGACAGTGGTATGGCGATTTTGCAGGACTGAATGACAGCTACCTTTCTCGACAGGATGATGTCGAATTGCTCAGAATCCAGTATATCCATCCCCACGAGCATCTTGGCCTGCAAGCCTTCAACAAGGGCGACGTCCCGCGTGAAGGAGGCAACACAGGGTTTCCCGTCGCGTACACCTTTGAAAAGGAAGGGTAGGATCACATACTCTGACGTGCTATGCTGACCTTCAGCTATCCCTTGATGATCATGGGGGCTGCTCGTTGACGTATCTGGATACCCGGGTATCTCTGGATGATCCAGGCTTTGTCCCCAATGGTGCGGGTGTAACCTGTATCTCCGCATATATCTTCTTCGTGCTCAGAATGGGGAGAAGTCATAAGGAACATCTTGAGATAGGTTTTTGATTTGTAAGTGAAACCTGTGCCGACGTCTGGCCTAGAATCGACAGACGACTGAATGATGGGTATATTGGATTTATCCGTCTTTTTTACTACGGGAGATGAAATGACTTTCCCTTGGTCAAGTCTCTTGAGTGCTTTCTTAGTGGCGTCCAGCCCTATGGCGACGTGGGCGTGTTTAAAGTCACCAAAGGTGACTGGAGGGGAACTCCGGGCATGTGTAAAGTCACCTGAAGTGACTGGGGGGAAAACTGAGCATGTGTAAAGTCACCTGAAGTGACTGGGGGGAAACTGAGCCTGCGTAAAGTCACCTGAAGTGACTGGAGGGGACAACTGAGCATCTGACCTCTCAGGCTCATCAGCGTGTTCTGATTGTATGTGTCGATGTAGTTGATTGCCTGAGGCAAAAGATTCGTGACAGATCCGACATGTTCTGTCCTTCTGAAGGACTACCCCGAAGTGGGTGGCTTCCTCGGGAAATGGGTATTCGTCTCCAGTATCGGGAGGGCCGAAGTTGTCAGGGATATCTCCACAAGAGAAGATGGGGTCGTCCTGTTGGTTGGTTTCAGTCTCCAGATGCTGATCATCGTCGGGGATATCCCATCCGGTGTAGTGTTCGGACGGAGGAAAGTCCTGAGCGTCTTCTGGATGACCCATCCCATGGTACGCCTTCTGATTGTTCTGATTGCTTTGATTGTTCTGATAAGGTGGGGGGTTCTGGGATATCTCTGCCATGGTGGGGGAAGCGTTGTCGTTTTGAGGGTTTCTCTGCCAATTGTTCTGACCATATGGACGCTGACCTTGACCTTGGCCTTGTCCTTGGGGTTGAGGTTGACCCTGATAGTGAGGCTGACCCTGAGTATAAGGCTGATGAGGTTGAGCCTGTGGATAACCCTGACCTTGCACCTGACCTTGGTTCCGTGGCGGGAAAGGGGTCTGATAGTAGGGGTTGGGAAATCCCTGACGGTATCCCCGGAAGATGGGATTGAATCCTCCGCGGCCACGTCCTCTGGCTCGCTGAGTGTATGGTGACTGATAGGGTGGGATGTTAGTTCGCTGAGCGTAGGGAGACGGGGCATAAGCGGGGTAACGGGAATTGTATTGCTTGCCGTAGTAGGCAGAGACCTGTTGGGGAGGGCAACGGGAATTGTATTGCTTGCCGTAGTAGGCAGAGACCTGTTGGGGAGGGGCAACGGGAATTGTATTGCTTGCCGTAGTAGGCAGAGACCTGTTGGGGAGGGGCAACGGGTGTCTGATAAGGTAGTTGACGGGCTTTTCCCATCAGGGTGCTTTCTCTGTCGTCAACATTGGTCAGGAAGTCCTTCAGTGTGGTCTTGTCTGAGGGCTTGATCAATTCTCCTTGAATCTGAGGGTCAAGGGCTTCGAAGGCGGCGAGTAGTTGGTTCTTGACAGTGTATTCACAAGACTTGGCATCACGGATTACACTCTGGATGAAAGGTCTGAGGGATTTGCCTTGCTGTAGGTCGTACATGGTGAATCTCCGCTGCTGAAGGCTGTTAAGGGCATCACTGTGATTTTTCTTGAAGCGGGATTGAAGGGATTCACAGATGAGGTTGATTGATCCTGTGCGTAAGCCAGCTTTCTCCAGATCTGTGAGCTCAGTGGTATGCCATGCCAATGCGGTGGCCTGAAGACAATTTGTCCAGACAGTCCTAACCTTTTCCTCACCATGCGTGGCAGCGAGGTGGGAAAGTCTGTCGGTGAAAGCCCAGACGTCCGTGTAGATAGTCTGCTTACCGTGGGCCACAGGACCTGAGCCATCAAGGTCCTTCATGGACGGGTTAAAGAAACCGACCTCGTCGGCCTTGAGGGATGATGATCCATTGGCTGGGGCTGGGGACTCACGATGAATATGAGCAACGGTTCGAGCGATGACCTCTGTGATGTCAGATTTATGTCTCTCAAAGGCTGCGGCGATGAGGTTCGCAGCGTCCTCTGCTGACAGTGCTGATTGAGACATGGTGGATGATCCAGGTCTAGGGCTTCCAGGTCTTGGGATGTCGGATGACTCAGAATGGATGGTCAGTTCAGCCAGCTGCTGTAGGGTGTCGTCTGAGATGGATTCAAGTGAGTGAGAACTGCCTTTCCCTGAGCTTACAGACTCGGGCAAGGGGAAAGGGATATCTTCTGGACTGGATAGATCTGAGAGTGATGAAGAGTCTAGGTCAGAGTTGGGAGGTCCAGGGTTGGGAGATTTAGAATTGGGAGAAGTGTGAGGGGCGGGGTAATTCTCCGGGTGGGAGGTGCCTTCCTGTTCCTGAGCCTGCTGTTGCGCGTACTTGCCTCGCCAACTGTTGAGGAAGCGACGAAAGTTAGATCTAGACTCAGCCCACTCCACACGGTAGGGAATGACGTCTTCGACTTCTGAATTCAGGGAAGCTGCGTATTCACGGTCTTCTGTGGTCAGCAAAGTGGTGTTTGGGTGGCCAGTTGTTGTGAATCTGAGTATCTGACGGGCAAGTAATTGAGTGCGTTCCATAAGGCTTGTGGATGATCGTCAACGAGGCTGATAGACGATAAACGTGGGGAAGAGAGGGCAGAAGCAGGGGGACCCTGCTGGAGGGGACAAGGGAGTAGCTCAACCTTGAGGAATTCGTGCTAATTATCGTGAGACGGGCAGGGAGACAAGGGAGTAACTCGACCTTGTGGATTCGTGCTAATAGAAAAAAGGAAAACGAAAACGAGAAACGAGGTCGACGATCTTTTATTCGCTAGCTACCAATTGTAGCAGAATGCTGGTGCGGCAGTGCCAAGGATCTAAGCCTTTGTATTGATCTGTATGAAGTTGTAGAAGTGATGGAGACTAGCTAGGTACTGTGACCACTGTGTACAAGGAGCTACTTATAGTGGGGTCTGCCAGGTGTGCGTCAGCTGTAATGGCTGACATACAGGGTATCTTGCGCTAGTAGTCCCCCATGAATTGGAAGCCTTGTGCGTGCTTGTCAACCTATATTGAGTAACCTACGGGCCTTCACTATTGCGGTTTGGGCTGTGTAGATCAGGTCTCAATATAGGTACTAGGTTGGTTTATTAAGTAAAAGGCTAAGTCTAGTTTCCGTGGTGGGCTAAATACTTATAGGCTGTGGGTGGGGCTGGCTTGCAGTGCCTGCCAGGCTCTGCCAGTCGCCACCCTGGAGCCACACACATACCTACTCACCCATCCCCTATAAAAGAGGGACCCACCAGGTATCTTTTTCACGCTACATAAGTAGAGAGCCCACACGAGCCCCACAAAGGTACTTACATAGACTTACACTAAAAACTTCAGTTGAACAAGCCAATTTCTGGCTCGTGCGCTGCCCCGTTCAGAGCCCTTGCCTAGCGTAATACCTGCCAAGCTTTCTTGCTTAGGGGTCTAGGTGATGAACATCTAAAAGGAAGGAATCTAGCTGGGCAACTACAACCGAGAGGGTTTTATGCTACGTGGTGGGGGCGTAGCCCCCATCTCCCCCCGCACTGCCACCACTGCCACTTCCACACGCCACAGTGAGTAGGTACGGACCCCTGACACTTAACTACCTAGGTAGGTTAGAGCTTAGAGCTTAGCTAGGCCCAGACAAACCGTCGGTATGACCCACAAAAGCTTCTCAATCCACTAAATAAGCTTTGGACTGCTGGATTTGGATTTAGCGCAGACAGCTATACCAGATGAGGGGAAAGTGGTACTAACCCGGCCGGCCGCTTATTTGCCTATTCTTTGTCGCATCAACACACTGTGGCGTGTGGAAGTGGCAGTGGTGGCAGTGGGGGGGAAGGTGGGGGGGGGGCTACGCCCTACTACGTAGCATAAAACCCTCTCGGTTGTAGTTGCCCAGCTAGATTCCTTCCTTTTAGATCTATCCTAGTGTGACGTGATAATGTGGCTGTGTGGCTGAGGGCCCACGTACCCCACCCAAGTAGATAGGCTATATGGGCTTCGCCCATCTGCAGATATCCCCAATCCACCAAGCGCAGCCATCTCACTTCCCCGCACCGGAATCTGCATCTCCAATTCTGCACATTTCGCCATCTGATCTATCAATTCTCACCTTGCTGCGCGGCCTACGGATCGAATCTGCACCTTTGTCACATTCCCTCACATACCGTGCGACTGCCCAGGTCAGAATTGTCGCGGAGTTGCCCGCACGGTGCCGCCTTTCGGAGTTGTCCGGCCCCCAACAGTTGGGCATTTGAGGTTTCACAGATCTCGACAATCACAAGTCTACGCGTTATAGATCGGGGAAATCTGTGGGATCGACACATTACACCCATTCACCCTGGGAAACTTGCGCAACTGCCTGGTAAAGTTGTCTGTCGGGAAGTGTCCAGTGAGTACATGGTGGGAGTAGTGAGTCATTCGGCAAATCATTCCGGTTCACAAAGTCCAAAAATTTTTGAGCTTTGCAAATCACACTCCCCCAACTATCTCGTTACCCATTCTTCTGTCGTAGCCTACACATCCTCCATCCATTGTCATACTCCATTTCCCCTACCGGACCCTCATCTTAGATTAGTTGGGCTTTGGCACTCCCCTCATCTTTGTCCACAGAGGATTCGTCAGACAATCGCCCACTCAAGCCCAAGATCCATCACACCTAGGCTCACTAGATTTAGCCACTCAGTCTCTGATCCTTGTTTAGTGTGTTCAACACCTTGATCTCGACAGCTATCCGAGACATTCCATTTTAATCAACACGCCCGAAAGCTTATTCGCAGCCATGTCGGCGCAATGCTAGAAAGTCGCATTATCCAGGACTGGATCGAATCCGTACAGCCCCTAGACGATCCAGCGAGCCCACAAACCCGACCCATCAAACGCGCCCGACACAACTCCCATCATCCCGCCTCCCGTAACGCGAACGCGACCGAACTTGAATACGATCCCGCTCTTTTCGCCGCCACGCTGCAAACGCCCCCGGGAACTGACAGTATGCAAACCGGCCAGAAAAGAGGTGGAGATGCGATGGACAAAGACAAGGACAGCGAGTCGGGCATCGTGAGCATGACCGACGTTTCCGAGTTCCGCATCCCATCGCTGCCCCCCTCGAGACTAGTTTCAAGGCCAACTACTCCTACAAAGCCACCCATCAAGACTTTGGCCGATCTAGAAATGCTAAAGAAGCCGGTTTTCCGACATAAACTGGCCACCGGGACCCTCCCGGCCGACGTCCAGCCTCTCTATGTCGCCATCCGGAAGGCTGTATTCCACCGGGAGAACATCCCCAAAGAGGTGGAACAACAGGTCTCCTCCGTCATGGGGCAAGACGAGACGCGTTCGACATTCTTCCGAGCTCCCGAGTCGGCTGGAGGTGCTGTAGCTGCCGAGGTGACATTGGCGAAACTCCTTTACATCGTTGAAATGTCAGAGTCTTCGACAGATCAGGGACGACATGAACTGGCATGGAATAACCTTGTCCATACCCCGATGTTGTTATTAGCATTCGGGAACAGCGGATCACAGGTAGCTGTCGAGCCGATCATGACTGCCACGATCGCCAAAAATTCCGTACCGACACTACAACGTCGTGTTGGCGCAGGGGAAGACACTGCCTCCCTCCTGGCCTGGTCTCCGCAAAATAGTAACAGCGTGACACAGTCTGGAGATTGGAATAGACCGCTAGAAAGCAATAGCCACCGGACGAAGGTGGACTATGTCTTGGCTGCAGAGATTTCCGACCCGACATTGAAGAGCGTGATACATACCACGGTATTGAACATGGGCCTCTCTGGTTACGGGACTCATTTCAATGCCACGGAATGCCTGCCCCTGCGATACAACCCAGTGGCTGTAACTATCGAGACCAAACTGAAAGCCTCAGTACGTGACCCTCTACTACAGCTCGGCGTCTGGGTAGCTGCGTGGCACGAGCGCATGGCACAGGTTCGCACGTTCAGGTGTCAGGAAACGAGGGTGACTGCCAGCGAGCGACAACAGTTGTTCACTACCAAACTTGTGTCTGTGCCCCTGGTTGTCGTCACCTCAGACGAGTGGGAGGTTTATTTTGCGTGCGATAATCAATCCCCCAATCAATCTTGCATCAATATATATGGCCCGATTAGCCTAGGGTCAACGGACAGCTTGCTCGGTGCGTATATGGTGTTGGCATCATTAGAGGCTATCGGAGAATGGATTCGGACAATATTTTGCCCTAGTATGAAAACATGGATGTTGGTCGATTAATGTTAATATGCCTATTATGAAGGCTATAAAACGCCTGCGATATACTGTTACTTTGTGCAGTCTTTTAGCTTCGTCTCGCCATCGATGTATTCTAGTCGAAGCCTCGATATAAATAGAAAGGTTCTGCGTATCGAGAGAGCTTAGTTTATCAAGTCACTTCAATATCAATCGCATACACCCATATCGCCATGTTTCATTTGACTCCACGAAGAATTGTATTGAATGGACCTTATGCACTTGGTCAGATATAGGTAGCAGAGGTGGTGAGGTAGACACTATGGATTACTGTCGCATAGCGCGATGTTTCCTAACCAGTATTCCCAGCCCAGATCGAGTCGACCGGATTGAAGTCGCGCAGGCAGCGGCATGGCTACATAATATGAGCCCATCGGAGGGTCACAATCTCCACGCACCTTGCGAGGTGCTACATGCGTGGTTTACACAGTACTTTAGATGGTACGAGCCAGAGAGGATACAAGCGTTGACGAACGATTTAAGACCAGACTGGAGTGGAACTTACGCGTATGGGTGCCGGGCGTACCCAGTGGAAAAACTCAGGCTCGCCGATAAAGATCGACGAGCTTACAAGACCAAGGCGCGAGCTCATATAGGGTATCTGGTAGGCTACAAAGCCAGCAACCTATACCGAGTATGGATTCCTCAGTTAGAGCGAGTGATCGCCACACGAGACGTGGAATTCGACGAAGAACTGTTTTATCACAAGGAACACGAAAAGCTTGCGATTAAAATTAGCCATCAATAAGCTGATGAAATCAAGGTTGTCGAACCCCTCCCAGAAGATCTGGACAATGTCGTTGGGAGCAAGCGAGAGAAACAGTACGTGAGTCAAATACTGACGCCCCAAATGATGAAGGGGAGGCTCCCGACCCACCTGATGAGCTCTCTGTTGCCCAACAAGAGGAGCAAGAGTCGGGGGTGGGAGCGTCTGGTGTGCTAGAGAAAGATGAGAGCATAGCACACAGAGGTCAGCCGCATGGACTCATGACTCCTCGAGAGACGCCCGAACCTGAAGGGCAACAGGCCGGCGTAGAGGCAAGCTCTAACAACGATGAAAGGGAAAGTGACGATCCTCAAACTCACCGCCCGGAAGCGCACGGCGACGGAAACACAGAGTCGGGTGAGGACGTACAAGGAGCACACCACTCAGAGCAGATTGATCCCAAACCGGCTAAACGGAAGTATGTCCGTACGATCCATCCTCCGGCCTCCCGCTCAAGCCGGAGGATTAGGGGCGAAGACCCCAAGGAGGCCGGGAGCTCACGGGGACGCGGCAAAGATGCCGCATTTGCAACGATCGTGTATACGGAGGACGAGATAATTCCTCCTACAGATCCGAGCTGGTCAGCCTTCCTGGAAACCTTTATGCCTGATCAACAAGAAGCTATCCACCAGGGTGACCGAGAACACAAGACACTGCATGCAGTCTTTGCAGCCGCAGTGAATCAACAAAAGGCAGAGCGGATCACCGCTAGTCCTAAGGGGAAACGCTTCCACAGAACCGATCTCCTCAAAACCACCTCCCAAGAGCTGGAAAGATCTTGCAAAGCACCAACTAGGAGAACAATTCAAACAAAACGCCTACGAAGAATATAAATGGCTAAGGGAAGAGAAAGCATTAGAGCTTATCCCAGAAAACAAGGCCACGAGCATACCACTGCCTTTGAAGTGGGTGTTTACATACAAGTGGGATGAAGAAGGATTCCTAGAAACCTGCAAAGCACGACTGGTAGTCCGAGGAGATCTACAAGAAGATGACTCACTCCAGTCAACTTATGCAGCAACACTTGCTGCTAAAACGTTTCGTTTAATAATGGCAATAGCCGCGCGCTTCGATATGGAGATTAAACAGTTCGATGTTGTCAAGGCATTCCTAAATGCTACAAGAGAAGGAGAACCTCCAGTAACAGTCCGGTTACCAGAGGGATTCTCCCAAGACAACATGGTAGGCTTACTTAACAAAGCACTATACGGACTGCGAGACTCTCCCCTGCTCTGGTATAAAGAATTCGCAAAAAACTAGCAATGAGTGGCATGCATGCCTCACCAGAGGAACCATGCGTGTTTTATACGAAGAACAGAACAGTACTCCTGGTGCTCTATGTAGATGACTTCTTAGTGCTTTATCGAAAAGAGCACGCCAAACAGGTTGAAGACATCATGAAAGACATCATGAAAGACATCAGGGGAGCATACGAACTTAAAGAGCAGGGCGACGTGGCATGGTTCCTCGGAATACGAGTAATTCGCAACCGAAGAGCTAGATCCATTACCTTGGTCCACGACCAATACATTGAAAAAGTGGTAGAGCGCTACAACTTGAATGACAAGAGCTGGACGCCTGTGACCCCGTTGCCAACAAAAGAACTTACCAAGAACTTAGGCGTGGCAACAAGGATACAAATCAGAGCGTACCAAGAGCGAGTTGGATCGATTCTATATACAGCCATTATGCTACGACCAGATGTAGCATATGCGGCTGCTCAACTATCAAAGTATCTCACCAACCCAAGCGAAGAGCATCTAAAAGCGGCAGATCAAGTAATCCGATATTTATACAATACCCGATTCCTAGGAATCATGTATGGAGTATGGGACGATCGTGCGCAAGCTCTGGTAATCGCAGGAGATGCTTCATTTGCTGAGGATGTTGAGACAAGAAGATCTTCACACGGGTATATCATGTCATTATACGGTGGGGCGATTGCATGGAAAGCAACAAAACAAACTACCGTTTCTACATCGACGACTGAGGCTGAACTTAATACGCTTAGAATGACAGGAAGAGAAACCATAGCACTCCAAAGGCTGTTCAGAGATCTGGACTTCGCCTTAAACGAGGAATGGAAGATCTTCTCGGACAATACTCAGGCGATCAGACTAGTGGTAGGTGAAAACGACAGAATTAGCACCGCACTAAGACGTGTGGATATACAGAACATGTGGATGAGACAGGAACACAGCAAGAAAACGTCCAAAGTAGTATCTGCCAACGGATCAAATGCCAGCAGATGGGCTTACCAAGAACCTTTCACGTGCTCAGTTTGAGCATTTCCGAGCGCTCATCAACCTACAGGATACGGGTCACATGTTACGGGAGAAATAGAATTAACACCAAACAACCACAAAAGACTTTTATTTGACTGGGCACACGGCCCCAACGAAAACGTATTTATAGCAAATGGGCCAAGCCCAGCAAGAGAACACCAACCCCCACCTACCAACTACATCATGACACAACGCTTCGGCGTTGCGCCAGCAGGCGCGGGGAATGAGGAGAGGGGGGAGAAGTTAGGCGGCGGCGGCGAGCGCGGGGGAGGCGGCGAGGGATGTCGTAGTCCTCGTCCTCTTCTTCTTCTTCTGCTTCTCGGCGGCGCCGGTCGTCGCGTAGGCGACACCGGACGCGCGCCAGCATGTCGTCGCTGTCGTCGTCGTTGTCATCGTCGTCGTCATCATCGTCATCAATGGTGATGACGGCGGCGGCGCGGGTGGGGGCGGGGGCGGACGCGGACTGCTCCGGGGGAGCGTTGTTGGCAAGCACGCACTCACGGAACCGCGCTGGGGTAAGCCCCAACGCGGTCCGGAGTGCGGCCGAGGCGCGATTGATCTCCTATCACTATGTTAGCATAATTGAGTTTGCAAGACATAGTATACGAGATAACAGAGCACGCCAGAGTTTGGTGTGCTCGGGTAAGTAATAAGAGCACACCAGATAGCTTGGTATGCTTAGGAAATGAGGATATACTCACGGGGGTGCGCTTCTTGGGCGCCTCGTCGTCGTAGAGATCGACGATCTCCCCTTTCTCCTCCTTCTCCTTCTTGGCGGCGGCGGCAAGAGCGTCGGTCAGAGCGACGGCGAACGGGGCCACGTGCGAGAGGCTATACACACTGTGATTAGCGCTGCTTAAGCATGAGTCATAAGCTCTAGTTAACTTACACTTTCTCACACTTGTGGTTCCCTCCGCGGCAGCGGCCGCAACGAGAAGTGCGACCACCGAGGGTGGTGCACTTCCCGCACGACTTGCCACGGAGGGCCGACCGAGCGCAACCCAGGCACGGGACAGCCCGAAGGCCAATGGGGGGGCGCAGACCGACGGGGGCGGCACGAGCGTGAGCACGGCGAAGCCGGAAAGAGGCGTCGGTGCGGCGTCGCTGCCGCAGGAGCTCGAGGGAGTTGGCGCGGGCGCGGCGGGAGACGATGGGCACCCAGGAACCACCTTCTTCTTTTTCTTCTTCTTCCTCTTCTTCTTCTTCTTCTTCTTCTTCATCGCCGACCTCGCCGGCAAAGCCACCTAGACCGCTAATAGACGGCCCAGGCGAGCGAGCCAGCGAGGCCAGGCCCGGGGAGGACGAGGGGGTGCGGGCGCGGGCGCGGGGGGGTCGAAACGGTCTGGTCGACCCGAGCCGATCCCCTCATCATCCTCCGAAGAGGAGATGAAAGGGTCGCTACAACATAGCGATCAGCCAGAGCTCATCAACCAGGTCCAAAAGCGCACTTACAACTCGGGCGACGGCGCTCGTGAGGCGGCGGGGGTGGAGTCAGAGCTATGGTAAACAGTCAGACAATGCCACCACAGTCGCACCTCTCCGAATCACAGCTATACATACGAGGAAGAGGAGAGGAGGAGGAAGGGGGCAGGTCTGTTAGTCAACATGTCAATTCTGCAGCTTAAGAGCCAAGGGACCGGGCAAGCTTACTGTTCGGCGGCGGCGGCGGCGAGAGCGACGGGCAGGCGCGGGCTAAACGCTAAGTCAGTCAAATCATCGAAGCAACTGCTAATGCACAAGACGAAGCATACCGGCGGGGGCGGGAAGATTGCATGTTGCTATACACAGATCAGCTGTTGTCACACAGTCTCGCATGCGCGCATAACTGCGCAGGAGCAGGTGGAACTAACGCGGGACAATGATTGAATAAACTTCAACTATAATGAAGCAGAAGTTAGTCGAGATCCTGAGGCAATGCGAGGGGCGCTGGGTGATCTCAATTGTCAACATACGAGAATTGTACGAGGCCTAAGAAAGAGAAGGAAAAGAGATGGAGGGCCTCGCGCACACGAATTGAGATATAGCCACAGGCCACGAACCGCTACAGCACTTACACGCCCTATTGCTACCTATAGCTACATACACGTTGCCCCGAACACTGCGCGCACCACGATTGTTTACATGCGCGGGAAGGTACACATGTACCTCCCACCTCCGAATGGCAACCGCACCACTTATGACGCGCACGCCGACCAGGTTGAAGATATACGAGCACCTCACCACTACATGGCAAGATGGCCAACTCTTGAAGCAACTTTTATTGCTGTTTTCTTTTGTATGTCTCCTATGTATAAGAAGAAAAGGACTACTCCCAAACGCTCCTGATGAGCGCAGCAGACTCTTATCTTGAGCTTGGTGTGCTCGGTTTGCCCTGAGCGGGCCAACTATGTTCGTGTGCTCGCACACGTATATAAACACAAAACTACAGACTAGATTTCATAGTTCAACTTAATCTATTAGATCCTCTGAAACTACTCTGGTACGCTCCCTTGTATACGCACTGGTTCAATCCCTCTGTTTCTACACCCTTACACAGGTTAGCACACAGGTTGGTTGAACGCGTATATTAGGAAGGTATAAGCCTCTAGTCGAGTCTAGTTAGGTGCGCTTTCTTCGCCGGCGCGGGCATTCGTAGCACAGACCATCTAACTAGGGCTCGAATAGCTGCCCAGACTAAAAAATCAAATAAAACACACCAGAACGATCCTCCCTTCCTTCGTCCAGCCCATTCGACCTCGGCACGCTTACTCGCCCAAAAGTAGCATGGCTGCCTCAATAGAATAGCTATATACCTCCACTTCCCAAAACTGGGCCGGTGGGCGGGATCAAAAAAACCTCCGACCTGCAAAAACCACCCCCTTCGTGGGAGGTGGAAAAGGTAGGTGAGGAGGGAAAATTCCCTCGCGCGAATCCGAGCACGAAGGCCCCTTATAAGGGGCCCAAGGGGGACCGTGCGGGTGCTAACCTGTTATAGGAGTAGAACCCACCAAGAATTACCTGTAGAAGTACGCTAGTACTTCACATATAAATATTTGGCTTATTATAAAATTTAAATTTAGTTTTTTAATTAATTATTTAACCTAGTACATTAAAACTTAATTTATATTGCTTTAATTATAATTATAAAAAGTTATAAGTTATTTAATATAGGTTAACTATATATATATAATATTAATTTTTATAGTATTATAAAAATATCGGATAAATCTTTACCGAATATTTAAAAATTAAAAGTAAAAGTTTTTATATTAAAGTTAGTTTATAAAAGTAGCTTTTACATTAGATATAAATTAAAAGTCGGAAAAAATATCTAATTTAGTTTAAAAATATAATTATTAAACTATTATTTTTAACTATAATATAATTAGCTTGTTGATACGCGCGGGCAAGGGGTGTGCGCGTACGCGCACACAGCACACACTCGCCCTGGCGGGCGCGCACCAGCCACTACGTGGCTAGTGCCTGGTCTGTGCGTGTGGCTTCGCCACACACACACACACACACAAATATTATTTAGACCTGTAGAATTCACATAGATCTGGAGACTTCGTCTCCATCTCTTTTCAATATACAAATTCTACCCATACTTCACCATATCACTTGTTTTACATTATAAAAAATTTTATTTTGCTTATTTTATTTATATAAAAATATATTTTTTATATTTGTGTTAAAAAATAAAAAACTTATAATAAACAGATATTATATTAAATAACTATTAGATTATTTTTTATTATAAAAATACGTCATATATTAAATAAATAAATAGTTTTAATATATTTTATTATGTATAATAATAATTATTATATAATAAAGTTTTTAAATATTTTAACTTTTTATTATTTACATTTTAGTTTCTTTATTTATAATAATTAAAAACGTAATAAAAAAAGCTAAGCGATAAACTATTTTTCGCGCTTTTAAATATAACTTTTATATATTTTTTTATGAGTTTTCAACAATATATTACGTTTAAACGTAATAATAAAATTTAAGGAAAACTTATTAAACTTAAAAAATAAACAATTATTTTATTTATTATTGATCTAGATTTCCAACCGTTTTTGCTTTAAGTATATTATATTCGAAATATAGGCGATCGATTGTAGCTAAATTTTTTACGGAAATCTTATCGAATATAATATGTATTTTAAACGTATAAAATAAACTATTTTAATAAATAATATTACGGCCGAAAATATTTATAATGCTAATAAAATAAAATTTATAATAAGTGTAATTATAACTAATATAATTATAATAAATATTAAAAAGCAAAATAAGTTTAAATAAATTGATAGAGCCCCCAAGGGGTCTGTGTTGCCAGTGGCTTCCCTGCGCTCCGCGCAGGGGGAAGCCACTGGCAACACCTGTATCTAGATAGACAGCTGGCACACTGCCAGTTAGAGAATCTATTATTAGATCCACGCAGTGGATCTAATAATAGATTCTCTTCCTTTAATCAAGGTTTACTTTACAACCCATAATATTCTTCTCATAAATATAATAAAACGATTTAAATTAGTTTATAATTATTTGCGCGATTAACTTTCGGGGTTAAATAATGCTGTTTTTTATTATTCTAAAAAAAAAACTCATTTTATTTTTTAATCTTATAATAGCTTTGTATTATTAATTAATATATTATAGTTTTAAATAATAACTAAATTAATAATAACTTTAGTTTAGAATAAATTAAATATTTTATTATAGTACATAGTTATAAAAGATATTATTAAAAGAATTTTAAAAACTATTATAAAAAAAATATTTTTATAGTTTTAATATTTTTTTATTTATTATATAAGCTTTAGCTTTTAAACATAGTATATTTTAGGCCGTTAAAAAAAAGCCTACGGTATTGAAATTAGAAATTATATATATATAAATATAATATATTATATAAATATTTTATATATATTTTTATATTTTCGTACGAATAATAAAATAATTTAATAATAATATAAAAAGTTAATTAAAACCAACAGAAATTATTTTTATTAAATATTTCTGCTTTGTTTTAATATATATTATATCTAAGCTTGTTATAAAATTTATAGTATTATATATTTATAATGTTTTTTTTTATATAATAACTATTTAATTATATTTTATTATTTATTTATTTTATAATAGCTTTTTTAGTTTTTTAATCTTATTTAAATCTGTTTATTTTTTTAATAATAATATAGCTTAGTTTTTCATTTATTTATCGAAGTTTAGCTATTTTAATTTATAACAATATAATTTAATATTTTAATATATTTAATGTTTTTATGCTACACTTTGACAGGGGGGTGACCCCCGCAGGGGGTCCCCACTGCAGAGTGGAGCCTACTCCACTGGTAAGTGGAGTCTAGTCCTGTAGATTAGATAAGGAAGCTAGGGACTAGGTAAGTCTCCTGCCTCCGGCAGGAGCCTTACCTAGTACCTGCTTCCTTCATCATCACACAATACAGACTCAATACTACACTATCCTTAGTAAAGCATACTATTATAATTAAATTAATTATAGTTAAAATATTTATTAAAAAGCTATGTTTATATTATATAACTTTTTTTTAATATATTAAGTGACACAGTGGGGCATGGGGCGCTATGACTCATGGGGACCCACTGCGTGGCCCCACCCTATGGGTGGGGTATATAACACACAATGGCCCATTGACCATTGTGTGGTATCACTCCACTATGTAGATTAATCATGACTTTCACACATTACCCAAGGTATCCTTTACCATTAAGCTTGCGATTCGGTATTTTCATATTATATAATGTTTTTAGCTATTAAATCTAAAGCCCGTTAAATAACCCTAAAGTGTTTTTATTATATTTTTAGGCCCATGTTAAAAAATAATATTTTTTAAATCGTATAAACAAAACTAGCTTTTTTTGTCACGAGGGACTGGCATCTAGGTCAGGTATAACAATAGTACTGTTGATAGTAGGTGTCATACAAGACTAAAGCTTGAAGGAGGGAAGAATCTAGACTGGAAGATGGGCGGGAGTAGTATGTATAGGCTGGTACTGCAGCCCAGTCAAACCCAATATCCTGACATTTTTAAAACCTGCTTAAATATGTATATTAATTATTAAATATTATATACGATTAAAACTAACGCTAGAAAAATTCTTTTTTAATATAAATGATATATACCCGAGCTAATTTATCGATTTTTTATTATATATTCATTTTAAAAAGTTAAAAAATTTAATATCAAAAAGCTAGAGTTTATATAATAAATAACAAAGCATATAAAATAGATTAATATTGTATTTTTTGCCTATGATTTAAATAAAATCGAATAATAACTTTAATCCTATATAAGATTAAAAAACAATAAAAACGTTTTATACGATAAATTATATATTTATCGAAATATTCAACCCGATTTAAATTTTTTTCGTTTATAGTTTAATTGTTTTTTATTATTACAACTTTTTAGAAAATAAATAAACAATTAGTTTTATATTAAATAATAAATAAGTTAACCTAGCTAAAATAATATATAGCCGGATAAAATAGCTATATAATAAAATAGCGTAAATAATAATTATTTATTTTCGATTATTTTATTATATAGCTTTTAGTCTTTTATAAGGTTTAGATAACGTAATAACTATTTCCGATAATATTTTATTTATTAGAAATTTTATTTTATTCAAGTTATAAATATCTATTTCAAATGTTTTTAACTGTAATTATATTTAACATAAAAATAAACTACGTTTAATATTTGTTAAGAATTTCGTAAAAAACTCGCTAATAATTAATTTAGCAATTAAAACGTACATAAAGCTTAGGTTTTTATTATATAAAGTTTAAAGCCTAATTAACGCTAATAATTAATATTTTATAATTATATAATAGTTAATTAGCTATATTTTAATATTATATAGCTGAAGAAAAAATACTTCCGTATTTAAATTAAATACATATTATATAATTAATTATTTTTCGATTTACGATAATTTATATATTACTAGCCGTTTATTTTATTTTAATAAAATTTTATTATAGCGCGTATAAAAAATTCATTAAAAAACGTTATAAATTTTTATAACAGGTTATAGTAATAATTTCTATTATATCTCATAGTGTTGTAATTGCAGTATTATCTACGTACGGAGTTAACATATCGGTGTTAACTACGTACGATAGCTAATCATTGACTGCAGCATTGGCTGTTCGCACGACAGAGTCGGGCTAGTATGTCCGCCCGATTCGGTCGTGCGGTGTACTTCGGCAGAACTCTTTTCGCACAAAAGAATTCTCCGCACGAAGGCCTAACCTTCATGCGATAGTTAGAGAAGATAGATCGATATATACCAGTATTTATCTCACCCATTGTTACGTACGATATCGTACCCCTAGCCACCCAACAAATAGCTTATAATATAAACTATATATTATTTTATATAATAGCGCTATTATTAGTTATTAAAATATTGAAAAATAAAAATAGTAAGTATAAAAATAAAAGAAAATATATAAAATGTTTATATAATATATTAACTTATATATTTTATTTATATTAACGTTTTTAAAACATTTATATTTATAATAATATCCGAAATTATTGTTTTTACGTTTAAAGCTACTAGTTTTATGCTATTTAAACTAAAAACTATTATTTTAAAGTTTAAAGGTTTTTTAATTGCTTTTATATTATTACTACTTCTTAAGTTATTAATTATTCTTTAAGTCTTAAAAACATTTATTAATATTAACATAGCTATTTTTAATCTATTTATTTAAAAACATAAATTATTAAGCATTAAAATAGCTTATTAATTAAAACTAATAACGTTATATAATTATTATTAAAAACTACGTATTATTTATAATATAACAAACGTTAATACTAAATAAAATTAATAAACTTTAAAAAAGTAACTATATGGTTAATAAACGCTAGAAAATAAAAAAGTAAACCATTACAATTTAAAAAATATTTATTTTTTAAAAAAAAAACCTTTAGGTTTATAAAAAAAAAATAGTTCAATAGGTTAAAAAAGTAATAAAAAAGTAATTATTCAGTAAAAATATATAATAATATTAGTTATAATATATATACTTATATAAAATATAAAAACGTTTAATAAAAAGGATTCCGATTAATTTTAATAAATATAATAATCTTATAATTGTTTTTTTAACGTATAACTAAAATAATATTTAAAACTTTTATATAGCTAGTTTTAATAAAAAAATTAAACTAATATATATATAAGAAAGCGTAATAAAATAGTTTTAAAAGATTTAATAAATTAAATTAAACTATAAATCTAGTTTATAGTTTTATATTTATATATATATATAAGCGTATAAAATATAGTTAACCCGTATAAAATAAACCGAATATATTAAACTTATTAATGAGCTTAACTATACCTAGGCTGATTCATTGGTAAAGGATACCTTGGGTAATGTGTGAAAGTCATGATAAATCTACATTGTGGAGTGAATACACACAATGGTCAATGGACCATTGTGTGTTATATACCCCACACACAGGGTGGGGCCACGCAGTGGGTCCCCATGACTCATAGTGCCCCATGCTCCACTGTGTCATTCATATATTTTATTTTTATTTAAACAAGCTAGCAAAACTAGCGCGTTTTAATTAAAATAAAGCTATTATATATTAATTTTAAAATCTATTATTTATAAAATAAATACATTTTTTATATAATTTATATATAGCATTTTTAGCTTATATTAATAACTTGACACGGATTCTAGAGGGTGCTGGAATCTATGTCATATTGTGTGGTGATGTGTAGTAAGTGGTGGTGGTGGCCGGAGGCCACTGCCACAGGATCTATATACACAGGTGGGACCCACGTGGGTCACGTGGGGTCACGTGGGCCCCTGCCCACGAGCCACTGCCCCGGGGCCCCACTAGCCACTGCGTTGCTAGTGCCCCCCCTACGTGACTGTGTCAGCTACGTTATTATAAACGATTTAATTAAAAGCTTAAAAATAAGTTTATTTTTTAAATACAATAATTAGCTATAACGTTAAAAGACTTTTTATGGTTTAAATTTCTAGGAAAAAACTTAAAACTTAACTAGTTTATATATAAAAATATTTAATAACTTAATAAACTTTTATTGGTTTATTTAGTTAATATAGCGAATATATATTATTTATTTTAAAAAAAATTTAAAGTTTTAAAAATAAATAATATATATTTAACGTTAATTATTTATTATAGTAGTTCGTAAAAATTCCTAAAAACTTTTAAAAAATTACTATTATTTAAGGTATTTTCGTAAGATAAAATATATTTAATATATTAGCATAATTAAATTAGCAACAATACCTTTAACTTTTTTCGAATTAAGTTTTATAAAAAAGTAAAAATTTTAAGAATTTGTTGTAATTTAAAAGCCTTAAATGAAGTTATATTAAAGTCGGAATTCAAAAATTAAAGCTGATATGGTGAAGTATGGGTAGAATGTGTGTATTGAAAAGAGATGGAGACGAAGTCTCCAGATCTATGTGAATTCTATAGGAATAATATGTGTGTGTGTGTGTGTGGCGAGGCCACACGCACAGACCAGGCACTAGCCACGTAGTGGCTGGTGCGCGCCCGCCAGGGCGAGTGTGTGCTGTGTGCGCGTATCATAATAATAAAAATAGATTTGCTTATAAATATAAACGTTAGTATATAATATTTTTATATATTTGTTTTATCGATAATAATAATATATATTGAAGTTTATTATTATTTATAATTACACGATAATTTTAAGCTATAAAATAAAATTAAAAAATTAAATATTATAACAAATAATTAATTTTTGCTATAAAGTAAAAACACTAACCGTAACATTAAGATTTTTATAACGATTCTTAACCTGGGTTAAATTAATAAAGTTTTTCGGTAAATATAAATTGCTAGTTTTAATTTTAAATATAGCTATTTATTGTTTTTAATTTTAAATATCACTATTTATTATCTTTAATTTTAAATATAACTATTTGCTCTTTTTAATTTTAAATATAATTATTTATTATTTTTTATTTTAAATATAATTCGGAGCTATATATTATAGAATATATTAATTTTTATAACGTATTAAACTTTTATTTTTTTTTTAAAAAAGCTTAAATTTGCTCATAAGTTTAAAAAAACCCCTTATAAACAAGCTAAAATATTTAAAAAAAAAAAAAAAAAAAAAAAAAAAACTTAAAGCTTTAAAAACTACGTTTATTACGATCGATTTAAAGCTTTAAAAACTTCGGAAACTTAAAAACTACGTTCATTATAATTAATTTAAAGCCTTAAAAATGTGACGGGTTGTAGTCATGTGACTGGGGAACATGCTGTGAATTAAAATACGTAGTGAAGAAAGAAGGAAGCCGCTTAGTAGCAGCGAACCAACGGCTATATATACACGAATTGACTGGCACCCTTGGTCCTAGACTTCAGGGATATAGGTCTCACGACCTAGCCCGTAACAAAAAACTTTGGAAACTTAAAAAATACGTTTATTATAATTAATTAAAAACTTAAAATTTTCGAAAACCTAAAACTACGCTTATTACGATTAATTTAAAGCTTTATTATATTTATTTATACTATTTAAATATCAGCGTATAAAATCTAAATATAAAATGTTATAATAAAAGGCAAAAAAATCAGGAAAAAGAATTATAAATAAACTTTTTATAAAAAATGCTGCTATATTTATTATATTAATATAATGGCTAATTTTATAGCAATTATCATCTTTTTAAAAAATAGCTTAATAAAAATTATATTTAAGCAAAGTTTAGAATAACAATATTAGTTCATAATATAAATATAGTAAATATTTTAATTAATATGAAATTCAAAAATTAAAAAATTAAAATAATGATAAATATATTAAACAAAGAAATATTAAATAATCGGGTTTAATATAATAAATAACTATTAAATAATTAAGTTTAATATAACGTATAACTATTAAATAATTAAAAATAAAATATTATAATTTATTTATATTATATTATTAATTTTAATATAAATATTTAACTTTAAATGATTTTATTAAATTTATAATTATTTATATAGAAACGAATAAAAGCTAATAATTAAATATATATAATAGTAAGTAAAAATAAAAAAGTTTTGAATTTAAATAAAAAAGTTTTTTATTTAAAATATAAAAAAAAAAAGATTTATTAATAAAAAACCCTTTTTTGTCACAGGTTAGCCAGGCTGGTAAGCCTGTAACCTGGGCTATGGCTCCGGCCCCGAGCCGGAGCCACTATATAGCAGCCCCTCCGCACACACTAGCGCGCACAGATTTCTCTCTTCTTCATCGCAGTTAATAAACAGTATTTCATAGCCTCAAGGCTGCAACCCTTCACATTCTTTTTACTTTGTTATATTTTTTTATAAAGGTTGAGCATTAAACGGTAATAAATAAATCAGAAATAAAAAACAAAAAAATAAAAGCCTAAAAAATATATTATATATTATAAATAGCTTTTTTTCCTTCTAAAATAAATATAGCATATATATTATTAATTTAAATATTAGATTAATAGTTTTATTTTTTTATTGTAGTTATAAGCGCAGTTTGCTAATAAAATTAATAGTGTATAATAAATTATAGCGCTTTTTTAATAAACAATTATTAAATTTTATTTTAATTATATTTAGTATATTTAGTTGAACAGAAACACGCTTACTAGCTTTATTTCAAAGCTTTTAAATGTTTTTATTTAATTATATTAATTTACTACGAACAAAAACCATATTAGCGTATTTTTTATTTATTATAAAACTTACTAAAACAATAAAAAACGTTTTTCTTAAAAGTTATAGCAAGCTACAATTAATATTAGCAATTAATTTAAACTTATGTTTAACATATTTATTACTAAAATATAAATAGCTATTCGAAGCTTAATTTCTATGGTCTTTTTATACCGAAATAAAAATAAGCTATATAATTATAACTAGCTAACAATTAAACTTTAAATAACTATTTAAAGTAAAAAAATAAATAAATATAACTTAATATAACTTTTTTTGTATTTTATTTAGCTTATACCTATTACCAAACTTAAAAATTTAAAATAGCAGGCAGGAAATAAAAACTCTGCGATTATAACTAAAAACTACTTATATAAAAAATAAAAAAAGTAAATAACAAAAGAAACTCTGTTATACGAACTTCTAGCCTTTTAGCACTAAATTTATACCTTTAAATATAAATATATAAAACGTAGCTTTGTATTTTATACATAGGTAGTAATACTATTTTGAATAATTTAAAAAATTAATAATTACTATTAAATAGATTAAAATTTAAAATTTAAAATATAAATATTTAATTTAATTATTTAATTATATTTAAAATTATAGTTTAACGTTTTATATTCTATTTAATATTTTATAATTAAATAAACTAGCTATTGATATATAAACTACGCTAACACGCCGCACTTTATATTTGTATACTTATTATATTATTAATAATTTAAAAGAAATAATAAGTACTACTAAATAAATTAAAAACATTTTAATGATTAACATATTTATTATTAGTTATAGTTTAATAGTTATAATATATAGCTTAACTTATAGCTAGGTAATAGAATACCTAATACCTAATAACTATAAAGTATTATATTATAACAGCAATATATAGTTTATTATAAAAGGTTAAGCTTTTACTTTGCTTAACTTTCAAGTTTTTTTATTTAAGAAAGCTTTAACGTAATAAATGGTAGTTATTATTAGCTTAAATTATAATTTTAGTTATATTTTATTATTATTAGGATTTAATATTTATATATTTATGCGATTAATATATTTTTTAAATATTTATATAATTAAAATTTGTTATAAATAAACAATTGTTAGATTACTTTTCATTTTAAAGATTTAAATATTTTAGGCTAATTTAATATATTGCTATTTTATAATTATGCTTATAAAAATACTAAAGGATTATATTTATAAACTTATTTGCTATAATATATTTTAATGGATTATATTTTAAATATAAATAATAAGCGAATAAAAATAACGAAATAAAATTAAGCTAGTATTAAATGTAGTTTTATTTTTATAATATTTAGTAATACTATAAATGTGACGGAGTAGCCCCACTTTAACCAGAGCACGCCAGCCTTGCTGGCCTGCTCAGGTAGAAACAGAGCATACGGAACGTATTGGTAAGCTCGGGTATACCAAGCCGTCAACGGGCTTGGTGGGCTCTGTTAGCCCTGAGCGGGCCAACCATATTCCGTGTGCGCACATGTATATAAACACAAAAGTGCAGACTAGATTCTATAGTTGAACTTAATCTATCAGATCCTCTGAAACTACTCTGGTACGCTCACTTGTATACGCACTGGTTCAATCCCTGTGTTAGAATAAGCTGCAAAAGTACGCTAGTATTTTACATTATATAAACTTTAGTTTTTAAATATTAATTATTTTAGTTTTTTAAAATAGTTATATAATAAATAAATTAATAAATTAGCTTAAGTTTATATTTATATTAAAAAATTTTTTTTTATTATTATTTTATATTATATATAATATTATAATAATATTAAAAAATATTAAAAAAAGCTTTTAAAAAGCTAGGTTTATTTTATACAATTTAAAATATATTATTTTATAACTTGTATTTAAAAATTTAACTAAAATATTTTTAAAATTATTTAATAAACTTCAAATTTAAAAGTTATAAATATTTTATAATATAAAAAATACTAAATTATAAGCTCAATATATTAAATTAAAAATTATATAATATTAAAATAGTTTTTTTATAGCTATTTTAAATATAATTAATTTAATTATAAAAAAATAAATATATTAAAATATTAAATTATATTATTTAATTTAAAATAACTAAACTTTAAAAAATAAATTACGAACTAAACTAATATTATTATATAAAAAAAATAAAATTAAAAAAATTAAAAAAGCTATTAAAACTAAATAAATAATAAAATACAGTTAAATAATTATTATACGAAAAAAAATATTATAAATAAATAATACTATAACATTTACAGCGAGCTTAAATATAATACGCGTATATATCAAAATAAAATAAAAATATCTAGTAAAAATAATTTTAATTAATTTTAATTAATTTTTTATATTATAATTAAATTATTTTAATTATTTATATAAAAGTATAAAAAAGTATATAAAATGTTTATATAATACGTTAATGTTTTTTAGTTAATTTTTTATATGTATTATAAAATTCTATTAAAATAAAATAAATAATTATAATATAGTAAAATATAAATAGAATTTATATATTAAAAAGAAATAAAAACGAAGTTTTTAGATTTATAGGAATTCTATAGGTTTAAATAATATATAATATATAAGTATATATATGTGGGGAAGCCATACGTATAAACCAGGCGCTAGCCATGCTATAGCTAATATACGCCTACTAAGGCAAATATATGCGCGTACGTATATACTTTTTGCTTGTACGTATTAAGTGCTAGTTATATAAAAAAACCTGCTACTTTTAGTAAGTTTATTATTTATATAAGCGCTTTTTATGTTAAAGTTTAAAAAAAGTAGTAATATTAAATATATTATTAAAATAATATATAAGCGCTTTGTGCGCCAAGGTTTAAAAAAAATAGTATTATTAAATATAATAATATTTTTAAGCGTAATAGTATTAAATATATTATTTAAAATATTAGCGTAAAAACGGCTTTTTTTAAATTATATTGTTTATATTTTTAATCGAAATTTATTACGATTTTAATATTTTTTTATTAATTTATTACTATAATATAATTATTAGATTTTATTTAGATTTTATTATATTTTATAATTTTTTTTTTTTATTAATTAAATAATTAAAACTATTAAATTTATAATTAAGCTAATAATTAAATATAATATCGACTTTATAAATTTTTTTTTACGTTAAAATTATTTTATTTTATTTTTATAAATCCGAAAAAATAATATAACGTTTAAATAAATTTTTATTTTTAAATATAAATTATAAATATTTAATAAATATTACTAAATACATTTTAAAATTATATAAAAAATTTAATTTATAAATTAAAGTTTTTATTTTATAAATAATTATTTATAGTTTTAAACTTTATTATAAATATTTATACGCTAATTTGCTAAATAAATAATACTTTTTCTATAATTTAAAATAAATTTAGTTTTTAAGTTTAAATTATAAATATTTATATTTACTATTATATTAACGTTTAATAGCTATTTAGTTATACGAAATTTATAATAAAATATATATTTTCTCTAATATATTCCCGAAAAAATCTAATATTATTAAATTTTTATAAATTTTTAGCGTTTATTAAAATATTAAATATATTTAATAGTTTAAATCTAAATAACTATTTATATAAAATTAAATATATAGTTTAAAAATACGTAATATTTAAGTTTTATTATAAAAACAGTATAATATTTATTTAGTTTGCTTTAAAATTTTTAAAATTATAATATTTTAATATTATTTTAATTGTTTAATTTTTTTGTTTAAATAAACCGTTTATTATAAATAATAAACTATTATTATAAATAGTTTAATTTTTATAGTTCTTTATATATTTTACTAAAATTTAAAAATAAAATTTTTATTTCGGTCGAAAATAATTTTTTTAGCATTTTTTAATGTTTTATTTTTAAAATATTTTAATTATATTTTAAATATATTAAATTAATTTATAATAATATAAAATACTATAAACTTAAAAAATAAATTAAAGCGATTATAAAAACCTATGATATTAAATTTTATATAAAATATAATAAAATACCGTAAAAATAATAATAAATAATACGTTTAAATATAACTTTAAGCTAGAATATAAAATAAACTTTTATTATAAAAAGATTTTAAACGAACTTTATTAAAATTAATTTCGCAAACTATATAATAAAAACGCTATTATTTTTTCTAAAGCGAAATATTTATTTTTTATTATAAACGGTTTAATTTATAATAAATATAAAAAATTAAATAATTTTACGTTTTATATATAATATATAAATAAATATTATATATTATATATAATAAAAAGTATTATTTTAAACTTAATATATAATAAAAGCTTTAAAACTATATTTAATTTATAAAAAGTTATAATATATTAAAGAATAATATAAATATTATTTAAAATATAACGTTAATCGAAATAGGAAAGAAAAACTAATAAATAGCTTACGTTTAATTAAACTTAAAAATATATTATTAATATAAACAATTATAATTATTTTTATTTTATTATTATTTTTTATTAAATTATAAAATATTTTATAAATTAAATAGCTTTAATACGTATAATTATATAATAATAGTTTTTTATTATACGTTTAAACAAATATTTATAATTTTTAGTAATATAAAATATACCGCTTAAAAGTAAATAATAATTTTAATTAAATAATTATTTTAAATAATTAAAATATTTTTAAAAAAAATATTTTTAATTGTAATTATAAATTTATTTTTAACTTTTAAAAAAAGATATAAAAAGTATTAAATATTAAATTATTAATAACTATTATACATTATTTATAAAAAAATAGTTTGTCCGAAAAAAAAAACTAAACAATTAAAATTATAATATATTTTATAACTATATATACTTTAAGTTAAACTAGTTTAATATAATCCTTATTTTATAATAAAACTTTAATTTTATGTTTTTATAAGCTATATAATTTATTTTATATAAATAATTATTTAAGTTTAAACTTTTTAGCTTTTTCGATATATTTACGGGTTAAATAAATATATATAATTTTAAAAATATAAAATTTTTATATAATTATTTATAATAAAATATTAAATTAGCTATAAATTTTACTACTATTATAGTAAAAAAATATTTTAATAATAAATATTAAGTATTAAAATTTAAACTAAATAATAAAGTTTTTTTTATTTATATAATAATTATTATTTATTTAGCGAACTTTTTAAAAAATATTTATAATGATATATTAAACTTTAAGTTATTAAACATAAAGTTAACAATTTGATATACAAATTAAATTTCTTTGAATATTATTATATATACTTTATTATTTTTATTATATAGTTATAATTATATAAAAATAATAAAAACTTTTTTAAACAAATAATACTATTATTAAAGTTCATTAAAGATAACTAATATTTTAATAATAATAATAAAAATAATATCTATAAAGTTAAAGTTATATTTAAATATTATTTTAATTAAAAAAAATAATTTTAACTATTTAATTAAGTAAAAAAATTAAAATTATAAATATAACTATTAATAACGTACTATATAAACATTTTATATATATAAGTATTTTATCTATTTTTTTATACTTTTATATAAATAATTAATATAATTTAATAATTGTCGCGTGGCTACTTATAGACCGTTATTACCTTGAGGTATAAACGGCGTCGTTTTTTCCTCCGTCACAGTTATGAGCCCTTTAACTCTGTGGCTGGCTAGCGCAACGGAAAAGCGATCGCACACACAAAGTCCCACTGAACACCTTGGTACCGATCCAAGGTTGCAGATTCGACCCCGCGTAGGGGCAGTGACGAGGACCTTGCTACGACTGAACCCGACGAGGTAACGGTAGAAGGTGGACGTACACTGTAGCTAGAGAGCTATAGGGCAGTTCGCTGGCTTGACCGGGCTGCCAGCAAACTGGGGGGTGTGTCGCGTGGCTACTTATAGACCGTTATTACCTTGAGGTATAAACGGCGTCGTTTTTTCCTCCGTCACAATAATAATATAAAAAATTAATTAAAACTAATTAAAATTGTTTTTATTAAATGTTTTTATTTTATTTTAATATATACGCGTATTATATTTAAGCTTGCTATAAATTTTATAATATTATTTAAGTTACGGAGTACCGCGGACCTAGCCAAGACCTGCGGCTAGTCACGGGTATCCGTAATCCATATAGTCCACAATAGGTTGCCAAGCCTCTACTTTGGCTAACCTTACGTTCCTTTTGCCCTGTCTGAGGTGCTTGGCGTAGTGGGTTGTGGCCACTATTAGCTAGGTTGTAACTATTTATTTATAATATTTTTTTTATACGACGATTATTTAACTATATTTTATTATTTATTTAGCTTTTAATAGGTTTTTTAGTTTTTTAATTTTATTTTTTTATATAATAAATATTTTTTTAATTTAAATCCGTTTACCTTTCGTATAATAACGTTAGTTTAATTTATAATTTATTTTTTAAAATTTAGCTATTTTAAATTAAAATAATATAATTTAATATTTTAATATATTTATTTTTTTTATAATTAAATTAATTATATTTAAAACAGCTATAAAAAAACAATTTTAATATTATATAATTTTATATTTAATATATTAAGCTTATAATTTAGTATTTTTTACGTTATAAAATATTTATAATTTTAAATCTAAAGTTTATTAAACAATTTTAAAAATATTTTAATTAAATTTTTAAGCAAAAATTATAAATTAATATACTTTAGATCGTATAAAATAAAGCTAGCTTTTTAAAAGCTTTTTTAATATTTTTTAATATTATTATAGCGTTATATATAATATAAAATAACGTAAAAAAAATTTTTTTTTAAATAATATAAACTTAAGCTAATTTATTAATTTATTTATTATATAATTATTTTAAAAAACTAAAATAACTAATATTTAAAAACTAAAGTTTATATAATAAATAAATAATAATAAAAAGTAATAATTTTATATTCTTTAATATATAATTTAAATTTAATAAAATAATAACTTTTATAGCTATTTCAAATTAAAAAGTAATAAATATTTTTTATATAATATTATATAATAATTAAAATATTTAATTTAATTTAGATTTTTTTTATTTATAATTTAGCTATATTTTATTATTTTAATTTTTTAATCGATTAATAAATAGTTATTTTTTATTAAAATAATAAATAAATTAATTTGATTAAAAGAATATATAATAAAATAAAATAACTATATAATAACATAATATAAATAATAATTATTTATTTTTAATTATTTTATTAAATAGTTTTTAATTATTTATAATATTTATATAATATTATAATTATTTTAAATAATATTTAGTTTATTATAAACTTTATTTTATTAAAATTATAAATATTTATTTTATAAATATTTTTAATTATAATTATATTTTATATAAATTTAAACTATGTTTAATATTTATTAAAATTTTTATATAAAATTTATTAATAATTAATTTAATAATTAAAATATAGTTAAAAATTAAATAATTATTATATAAAATTTAAAGTTTAATTAATTTTAATAATTAATATATTATATTTATATAATAATTAATTAATTATTTTAATATTATTTAATTTAAATAGAAATTTTCGTAAATTTAAATTAAATATATATTATACGATTAATTTTTTTTCGAATTTTAATAATTAATATATCATTAAATATTTTTTAGCTTAATAAATAATAAAAATTATATAAAAAATATTATAAATTTTTATAGCTTGTTAAAAAAATAAATTTTCGTTATATTTTATAGTTTATAAAATAAGCTATAAACTTTTTTTTTTATATAATAATATTATTATTATTTATTAAAATATAAAAAAAAAATTTTTTTTATATAAAAATTAATAAAAATAACTAAAATATTTATATAGCTAAAATATTTATTATAAACTAAAACTAAATATAGCTTTTTAAATAAAAAATAATATATTTTATATAAACTATAAAAAAACTTTATATTATAATTTATTTAAATAAATATTATATAATAGTTTTAATAAATTATTTAACTATAAAAAATATTATTAATTAAACTTTATTAAATATTTTTATTATTAATAAAATAAATAATCGATTTATTAATTCATTTATTTATTTATTATAATATAATTTCTAAGTGTTTTATTTATTAAAACGTTTTAATTATATTCTAAATATATTAATTCGATTTATTATAATATAAAATATTATCGATTTAAAAAATAAATTAAGACAATTATAAAACTTATAATATTAAACTTTATATAAAATATAATAAAACATATTATAAAAATAATAATAAATAACATATTTAAATATAATTTTAAGCTAAAATATAAAATAAACTTTTATTATAAAAAAATCTTAAATAAACTTTATTAAAATTAATTTAATAAGCTATATAATAAATAAAAACGCTATTATTTTTTTAAAACTAAATATTTATTTTTTATTATAAATAGTTTAATTTATAATAAATATAAAAAAATTAAATAATTTTATTTTTAGTATGTTTAACTAAGGATAATATAGTATTAAGTTTATATTATATAAAAAAAAAACAAGTATTAAGTAAAGCTTTTGCTAAAGTAAAATACTTATTTAATCTTTAGCTTTTTTATTTAATCTACAAGACTAAGCTCCACTTTTATAGTGGGACCCTTTGCGGGGGTCACCCTTTTTATTAAAGTATAACAAATGCTAGCTTTAAAAAGAGACTATTATTGCCTTTAATAACTTTAGCACTATATTTAAGCTAATATATAACATAAAAATTTAATAATATAAATTTATTATTTTAATTTAATTATTTCTATAGCAAAGTTTATTTTCTAAAGATAACTATAAAATTATTTGCTAAACTAAGCCATAATAGCTATAGTTTTCTTTTTTTTTCGATTTAGGTTTACTACTTATTTAAAACTAATATTTTTTAATTAAATCTTTAAAATTTTTTAATTATTACTTCAATTTCTACTAATTGTTTTTATAATTATAGCCTTTTTGTTTTACTAAATATTAAAAACTAATATAACTACGGTTTAATTAATATTATAAAATAGGTTTATTTTAAAAAATTAAATTATTAAAAATTAAACTAAAAAAACAAATTTGTCGGTAAAAAAATCTTTACTTTCTTATTTAAAAAACAATAAACAATAAAAATAATAAAATAAATTTTAAAAGTTTTAAAAAAATCTAGTTCGTAAATAAAATATTTAACTTAACTTTTAACTTTTTAAAAACTAATACATTATTAAAAAATTTCTTAAAAAGTTTACTTAATAAATAATAGCTATAATATAGCTATAAATATACTTTATTTCTTTGTTTAAATTCTATTATATTATTATTTAATTATATATTATTAACCTTTAATAAAATAAAATTTATAACTAACTTAGCATTTTTATATAATATTCGCGTATAAAATATAAATCCTTATATTTAATAATATTAACTTTTATTAATATTTATTAAGTTTAAAAAATTAAAAACTAAATAGCTATTTATAAACAAAAACTTAATAAAATCTAAATAAATATTATTAAAATTCTTTATAAAAATAAAAACAAATCAATTTAATTACTTTTAAAATACTTAAAATTATAATATTAAATACAATTTCTATAGTTTAATTTTTTCGTTTTAAAAAACTATCTTTTTAAAATAATATATATAATAGTTATAAAAAGCCTAATTCTTTATACTTTTATAAACCTTTTTAAAAGTCCAAAATAAACTTATAATTTAATTTAAAATAATATTAATAAATAATCCTTAATTGTTTAATAAAAACTATATAACTAATATTATTGCTGAATTTTCCGTAATATATTTTTTATTATTTAAAATAAATAAAGAATTTTTTAAAATAATATATTTATAAATATTAATATATTATAATAGTTATAACTTTTAATTTATTAAAATATTTGCTAAAAAAACTTTAAAAAATTTAATAATAAAATTAAATAAAATAATTTTTATAAACTTAATATTTTTAAAACAAATAAAGTAATAATTACTATAAAATTCTTTATAACTAATAATATATATTTTATAGTTATTATAATATTTAATATAAACTATTGCTTTATACGTTTTTAAATAAATAATATAAAGTTTTAATTCTTTTAATATATATTATATACCGAAATAATACTTATCGTTATAAACTATTTATATAAACTTATAATTTATTTATTAAAAACGTATAATTTATATTACTGTTTTAGTTTATATTATAAAATAAATCTTTAATAATTATACATAAATAGCTAAAACGCGAACATATTTTATTAACAACTTTATTATCCTTATAAATAACATATATAATATAATAATACTTAAAATCTTTATTATAATTAGCAATAATTTTAGCTTTTATTATTTTATTAAATATAACTTTAAAAACTATTTCTATAATAAATTCAGCTAATTAAATTTAATTTAAAATAAGCTTTTATCCGATCGCTTAATTTAACTTTTATTATTTATTTAGTCGAATATAATATATAATTAATTTAATATATTAAAAATAAAATTGAATTTATTAAACAAATAATATACTTATAATTTATACTAAAATAAATAAATAAAATATTAATAAAACGTTTATTAGCCCGATTAATAAATACTATATTAAGCTTAGTTTAATTTAAAATACCTTTAATTATAAAATAGTTAGTTAATACCATAATAAAGTTTTATATAGCTTTAACCATAATATATAGCTTTTTATATAATTATACTATATATATAACCTTTAATTTAAAAATCTATAGTATAGTTTAATTTTTACAAAATAATAATTTAAAAATATAACTAATAATATTTAAATATTTAAAATAAACACGCTAAAACTTTATTAATAATTTTTATTTAAATAAAAACTATAATATTAAAACCTTTTTCTAAAAATCTATTTATTTATATAAATAATTATTAAGCTAATTATATAAAAAAAAAAAATATAACTATACATTAAGTTTTATATAACTTTAAACAAAAGTTTTTTTTTTTTAATTAGTTTATAATAAATAAATTAATAATGAACTTATTGCTTTTTAAGGTTATTTATAAATATATAACCTAATTTATATCCTTCCGTAAATAATTTTATTTTTTAACGCTATAAAAATTCTATATATTATATATAGTATAAAAAAAAGTTACGTAAAAATCTACTACTACCGAAATATTATTTTAACGCCTTAAGCTAGTTTAAAAACTTTAAGTCTTAAAAAATAGCTAATTATTTAATAATAGTTAAATAGTTAAAAGCGTTTATTCGGAAACTTAATAAGTTAATAAAAAATAAATAGAAAAAAACTTCTTCGAAATAATAAAATATAATAAAAACAAAGTATTTTAAAAATAATATAAATAAAATAAATACTTTTTAATAATATCCGAAAAAATACTAATATTATTAATAAAATATAATAAAATTTTAAAAAATCGAAGTTTTTTATTTATAAAACGTTATTTAAATATTAATAAATTATAAAAGCTTATTAAAATAACTATCGATTATTTAACTTTTTAATAGCTAATTACTATAAAATAATTATAATAGTTAAAATAAACGCCGAACTAATAAAAAAAAATATCTATTATTATTTTATAAAGTTTGCTATAAATAAACCTAATAACTTTAGGTTATAATAAAATAAATAATTATTTAAAACCGCTACTTTATTTAAAGCGCGTAAATTAACCATTGGTCGTAAATAAAATTACCTTTTTTTTTAAATTTATATAATAAAAACAAATACATAAAAAAAATTAAACTATTAACCTTTTTATATAACTTTAATTATGGCAATTGATAGGGGGCATGAAGAATTGATACGGGGGCATGACCTTAGGGGGCATGATTTTATAACCTTGTATTAGCTATTTAAAAATTCCGAAAAATATAAACAAAATACTCGAATTTTTGTTATGTTTTGCTCTATATAATGGTATAATTAGGGTTTTATAGCCCTAAGTGTGGCTGAGCTATACTTTAATCTATATTAAAGTTTTGCTAAAAGTATAGTTTTTTGCAGTTTAGCCACAATCTAAGCCACTACTTAAAAGATATAAAAACATAGAAAGTTTTCTTATTTTCCGGGCTATATAACAATATATAGCCCTAAGCTCTAGCCACAAAGGTGGCTGAGATATAATATGTTATGCAACATAATGTAATTAACCGATTTTTTGCTTCAAGTTGTATATAATAGGTAATATCTCAGCCACACTTAGGACTAGGGCTACGAACTTTATACCATAAAGAGAGCAAAAGATAACAAAAATTAAGATGTTTTAACCTTAATTTTATGATTTTTTATGTGGCTGATATGTGGCTAAGTAAAGGTCATGCCCTCCTAAGGTCATGCCCCCGTATCAATTCTTCATGCCCCGTATCAATTGCCTTAATTATATAGCTTATTAAACACAACATTAATTATTTTTAATTATAAATAAATAATAAATATAAATAACTATTTAGTTTTATTTTTTATTAATTATTAACTAAAAAACTCTTTATTAATTTATTAATAAACATATTAATAATATTTTAATTAATCTAAATTTTAAATTATTGTTAATTAGTTTAAAAATATCGGCAGCTTTTAAATTACCCTTAATATAAATCGATTATTATTAAATATAACTATTTTTTTAATTTTAATTAACTTATCAATATTAAAAATCGAAATAATACTAAAAATTTTAAATTCCCATTATTATTAAATATTTTTTTAGAACTTTATTTTATATCGTACTTTTTATTATAAAATAAATTATATTTAATATAAAAATACTCTTTCTTTTAAAATATACTGTATTTTTCTAATATATTAATAATATTAACTAACTTATATTAATTAAAATCGATTATGTTTTTTTTTAAGCGGTTAAATACGCTTTAATAATAATTGCTTTAAACGTAAAAGTTATTAAAAAGCTTTTATTAATGCTAAAAATAACAAGTACTTTTAAATTAGCTAAGACTTATATTTTAGTATTAATAATTTTAATATTAGCAAAATTAATACTTATTAACTAGGAAACCTGTATTTAAGCTTAATTTTTAATTATAATTACTGCTATAGCTATTATTATAGCCTTTAAATAACTTTTTTATATTATATTTAAAATTAATATTAATTTATTTAAAAATAAATCTAACGTAAATACTTTTTAATATTATTTTTTTTAACGAAAAGCTAGTTATAACTACCGCTAATAATATAATAAATTTAATAATAATAATTATACTATTTTTATATAAAAGTTTAAAAATAAAATCTTAATTAAATAATAAAAACATATAAATAGCTAATATTTTAATAATATATTTACGTTTAAATAATATATCTTTAAATAAAATTATTTATATATATAGTTGCGCAAAAAGGTATACTTTAAAAAATATTTTATAATTATTTATACTAGCAAATAGTATTTGCTAACCTCTATAATTAATTATAGCTCTTTATAAACTAAAAAAACTATTATTTAATAATATTTTAAGCTTAATATTATCTTTAAATACTTATACACATTTAATAACTACTATTAAAATAAAAAAACTACTAATATCTTTCCTTATAATATAATAAAAACCATAGCTTAATATTTATATATACTTTTTTTTTTTAATATTTTTAATGTTACTTTTATAATATATAATAATATATTCTAAAATATTTAAAAATTTATACGTAATAATATTATATCCTACTTTAAAATTAAAACAATAATAATATTTTATTATTTTATTAAGCATAAATATTAACTTTTAAGTATAAAGAACAATTACTAAAAAACTTTATAATATTATTATTTACTTTATATAGCTTAAAAAGCGCTTATATAACTATTAATAAAATTAAAATCGATTTAGCTTAATTATTTTTAAATATATTTTCTTACGTTATAAATATATTATTTTGTTTAAATAGCTATATAAAGTTCTTAGCTATATAAAACTTAAAATAATAAAAATATATTTTATAATAAAAATAAAATAACGTAATATAAATATATTTGTTTATTTTTTATATAAAAACTAAAATATAATTTGCTCGATTAATATATATATATATATAAATATACTGGTTTTTTATATATCGAATTAAATATCTTATCATAATATTTATAAATATTGCTATAATCTACTATAATAATATATTATTATTATTTTCTGATTTATAAATCGAATAAATAAGTATAAAAAAAATTTTTTTTTTATTAGTAAAGTTAATATTAATTTTTTTTTTTTAAATAAAATTAATATATTTTTTTTTTATTTTTTTTTTAGTTGCGCTTATAATATAACTAAACTTTTATTTATAGCTTTTCTTTTTTTAAACTAGCGGTTTAGCGCGTTTAACTTTTTTATCCTTATATTTGCTAAATCGGTTATTTTATTTAAAACTACGCTTAAGTTTATTATATTTTTAATATAGTTTTTTGATATGGTGAAGTATGGGTAGAATTTGTATATTGAAAAGAGATGGAGACGAAGTCTCCAGATCTAGGTGAATTCTACAGGTCTAAATAATATTTGTGTGTGTGTGTGTGGCGGAGCCACACGCACAGACCAGGCACTAGCCACGTAGTGGCTGGTGCGCGCCCGCCAGTGCGGGTGTGTGCTGTGTGCGCGTACGCGCACACCCCTTGCCCGCGTATCATTTATCTTTAAAATATTTTTTATAAATAGCTATTAAAAAGATTAGCTTTGCTTTTATAACTTAAAACATATAATCTATTAATTTTATAATAAATTTAAATATTAATAAAAATTGCTTAATATTTAAGTTTATATAAATTTAAATAAAACTATAATACTATATTAATCATAATTATTTTTATTTAATGTTTTTATCGCTTAAATATATTATAACTTTTATTAAATAAAAATAATTATAACTATTTTATTATAAGTAAAATATTTTAGCTTAAAATATAATTAATTAAATAATTTTATAGTTTAAAAGGTTTATATAGTAAACCTATTAATAAAACTATTAATAATTATAATTAATTTTTTATATTATTGGTTCGTTTTAATATTATTAGTTCGTTATTTTATTATATAATAATTAGTTTTAATAGAAACGTGTAAAATATAAATAATGATTGCTTGCTATTAGTTTTTATTAACTTTTTATTTTTAAAAATAAATCGATATATTTTATAAAATAAAATATATTTATAAAACTTAACTTATTATTATAAATTATTATATTTTTATTATTAAAATTATTTTGTTTTAAATTAAACTAATTAACGTTTGTTTTTTTTAATTTTATTAGTTTATTATACTATAAAGTATTAATTGATTTCTTTTCGAATATTAACTTTATTATATTTTTGTTTAACTTTATAAAGGTTTTATATTAAAAATCCCGTAAATTATGTAGCAAGTATGATTTAAGTAGTTTATATAGTTAACATAAAGTTTACTTAGCATTACTAAGTTATTTTAGCTTGCTAGCATTATTATCACTATTATTGGTATTATTGTTAAAATCCTTTATAAAAACGCCCTAATAAGTTTTAAGTATAATTAAATACTAGACATTAAAAACTATTTATTTTTAAGTTTTATTAGATTATTAATATAATATAAGGAATTTATTTAGCCTTTTTATATTAAACTAATTAAATAGTTAAAGTTAAAGGTTTTCTATTAACTATTCAACTTATAAATTAAATCGTACATTAAGACTTTATATTAAATATCTTTAAATAAAAGTTTTAAAATATTAAAGGGCATAAAAAATACTAAGTATATACTTTTTATAAATTATATAAACTACGTTTAATTATAAAATCCTTCGGATATTTATATAAAGGTTAATATTTTATATTTTAATTAGCTTAATATAAATTGTTATTATTAATATTATATAAATTACTAGCGCTATATATACTAAAAACGTTAAGTTATTATAAATATATATAGCTTAAATATATAAAAAATAGTTAATATATACTTAGTAAAACTTTAATTAATATATAAATAAAAATAATAAATATAATAATTTAAATATAAAATTAATATATTAAAAGTTATTAGCTTAAAACTACAGTTATTTTCGCTATAGTAATATTAAATTATTTTAATATTATAATTTTTTATCGGCTATAATACGTTTTAATATTAATTATTAATATTATACCCGAAAGATTTATAAATTATAATTATATCATATAGCAGCTAATATACTTATAAATAATACGCCATATATCCTATCGAACTATTTGCGCAATAATTATATAACGTCCGTAAATAATAATTATTTATATATTTATAAAATATATTTAACGTATATATAAACTAAAGTTCGTCAGTTTAAAGCTTAGCTTTTAGTTTTTAATTTTATTACTTTTTTTATTAATTTTTTATTTATTAGCTAACTTTGCTAAAAAAGCTTTAATATTTTTAACTTTTTAATATATATTAATAATATATTTAAAAAGTTTAGTTATACTTTTTATAAAACTAATTAAATAATAAACTGTTAAAATAGTTATTTTATTTTTTAAGCTTTTCTTAAATATAGTTTTAAGTTTTTTTATTATTATTAAGTTTTTTAAAAATAATTTCCGGACTATTAAAATCCGATTCGGATTAATTAAACTATATAAACTTTTAATTTATTGTTTTAAAATCTAGAATATATTAAAATTAAAAAAAACAGCTTAAAAATTAATATAAATAATTATATTTTATATTTTTCTTAATATAAATAATTAAATAGTTTATATTAAAATATAAATAATAATTTTATTATTATAAAAAGTTTTAATAGTAAACTAGAATTTAGCGGCAATATAAGTCCGGATATTATAGCTTAATATAATATAACTAGAAATAATATTATTTTTTTTTGTTTTTTAGCTAAAGCTGTTATAAATTAATTAATAAATACTTATAACAATATAATAAAATTAAACAATATTAATATTAAACTAGTTTTAATTAACTTAAATATTAAATTCTTTATTATAATATTTTATATTTAACTATAAACTTTTTAGCTTTTAAATTAAACTATCGATTTTTTAAGCTTTATTTTAATAATAATATTTACTTTAAATTCTAGGTAAGCTTTAAATATAACATATAAAATAACTAACTAAAAGAAATTTATAAAAAATAATATAATTAACTAATATATTATAATTTTAAAATAAACGTAGGTTTTAAATAAAATAATTAAATACTATTTATTATTAGTTATTTTATAAATATATAAATTAATTAAATATTATAATTTATATTTTTATATTAAAAAATAAATAAACTATAAATAACTTAAAATATAATATAAAATAAATAGTTTTTTAATATTATTAAAGTTATTAAAATAATAAATAACTTTTAATAAAAAAAATTACTAACTATTTTATAAAAAGTTTTAAAAACAACTTATTAAATAAATAAAATATAATATTAAAGTTATAAAAATGATAATATATTATTATAAACGTTGGGTTTAGCCGGATATAATTAGTATAAAAATAGCAAAGCTATTTTAAAAATAATATTAAAGCGTAGATTTAGCTATAATATAAATTATAGCGTTAATACTAAACTAAAAACTAATCGACTTAATATAAATTACTAATAATTAATATTTTTTATTTTTTCTGAAATATATAAAATATTAAAAACAATAATATGCTTTTTTTAAAAGAAATAAATATTAAAATATCTCGAACTTTTATTACTTTATTAAATATTAAATTAGTATAAAATAACGTTAAAACAAGCTTTTTTAAGCTTTTTTTTATTTTATTAAATATAAAATCAGTACGAAATAAATCGGCGCAAAGTTTAAACGCTATTATAATGCTATAAAAATTTTAAAAACAATACGTAAAATCGCTAAAGCAGTCGGAAATAACTATATAAATAAACTACTAGCTGAAAAAAAACAAAACTAAAATAATATAAAAAACAAAGATCATAAAACTTATCACACTATTTAATATGTTTAACTAAAAATGATATAATATTAAGTTTATGTTATATAAAAAAAAGAAGCAAGTACTAAGTAAAACTCCTATTAAAAGTAAAATATTTACCTAGTTTTTAGTTTCTTTATTTAATCTATAAAACTAAGCTCCACTTTTATAGTGGGGACCCCTTATAAAGGTGACCCCCTTTGTTAAAATATAGCAATTTTATCTATAATATATAAATATTATTTTAAACTTAATTAAATAATAAAATATTTATAATAATTAAAAGCTTTAATATATATAATTATATAATGATAATTTTTATTATATATTTAAATAAACGTTTATAATTTTTAGCAATATAAAATATATTATTAAAAACTAAACAATAGTTTTAATTAAATAACTATTTTTAAATAATTAAAATATTTTAAAAAAATTATTTTTAATTATAATTATAAATTTATTTTTAACTTTTTAAAAATATATAAAAAGTATTAAATATTAAATTATTAATAACTATTATATATTTATAAAAAATAATTTATCCGAAAAAAAAAACTAAACGATTAAAATTATAATATATTTTTATAATTATATATATTTTAAATCGAACTAGCTCGATATAATTTTATTTTATAATAAAACTTTAATTTTACGTTTTTATAAACTATATAATTTATTTTATATAAATAATTATTTAAATTTAAGCTTTTTAGTTTTTTTAATATATTACAGGCTAAATAAATATATATAATTTTAAAATATAAAAATTTTATATAATTATTTATAATAAATATTAAATTAATTATAAACTTTATTATAATTATAATAAAAAAAGATTTTAATAATAAATATTAAATATTAAAATTTAAACTAAATAATAAAATTTTTATTTATTTATATAATAATTATTATTTATTTAATAAGTTTTTTAAAAAATATTTATAATAATATTAAACTTTAAATTATTAAATATAAAATTAAGAACTTAGCTTATAAACTAAATTTTTTTTAAATATTATTATATATTTTATTATTTTTATATATAGTTATAATTATATAAAAATAATAAAAACTTTTTTAAATAAATAATATTTTTATTAAAGCTTATTAAAACTGATTAATATTTTAATAATAATATTAAAAATAACGTTTATAAAATTAAAGTTATATTTAAATATTATTTTAATTAAAAAAAGTAATTTTAATTATTTAATTAAATAAAAAAAAAAAGTTATAAATATAACAGTTAATATTTAATATATTATTTTTAATACTTATAAAAACTAGTTACGGATCTGCAGGCTCTGGTGGCTGTGCCCCACCACTAGCCACAGCACCCGTAATCTCCACTTGCAGTAACTGCCACTTGCAGTGAATGCGTGACTGCCATTCGCAGTGAATGCAGTTGCAGTGAATGAAGGCAGGCACTGGCAGTGAATGCAGCTGCCCCACGCGAGTATTTAAGCAGCTGCCTATACTGTAGATTTAGACCTTCCTTCCTTCCTACTCTATCTGTAGATTTTATATGCAATATACCACATATGCTGGAGCCTTGTCTCTTCGAGTGTCTGAAGCGTAACTATATTATAATAGTTACTTTAAAAATAGTAAAAATATCGAGCTTAAATTACTAAAAAGCATAAATTTTAAGCTTTTAATAATTATAAAATAAATGTTTTATTTTAACCAAAAATACTAAATAATAAATAGCTTATATAAAAACAGCTAATAATATATAATATAAGTATATATACTAGTATATTTATTTGCTTTTTTAGTAAATATAAGCATAGTGTGATGGATGCAACACAGGCAGAAGGTTCAGACACCTAATTTACCCTATATTGGAAGCTAATATTCTACTTAGGGAAGAAAGGAAGGAAGTACTAGTACATTGACCTGCAGGTGGCAATAAGTATTTGTGGGTGTGTGCCCCACACCGCCCAGTACTGCCACCACACACCGCCCAGCCCAGTACTGCCATTCCCTGTGGGGTAGCCACAGTGCAGCCACAGCCACAGATAAGTGGGTCAAAAGAGTGGGGCTGTGACACATAGTTTTTAGCGCAATTATTTTAACAACTAATTAAAAGCAAATAATTTAATAAAATAATAAAGTATACTTTTTAAAGATTTTCACATAACTTATTTTTTTTCTAAGATTAAAAATTAAACAGTTTAAGTTTTTTACGTTTGTTTATATAAAAAGGTTTTTTTATACTTAAATATAAAATAAAAAAATTAAAATTATTTAAAGCTTATAAACTTAATAGTTTTACTAGTAAAAAAATATTTTTATAACATAAATAAAATATATATCTTTTATGCCGGTAGAAAAAAAAGGGGTATTATACCTACCCCCCCCTATTAAATATAAAGAATATAATTTTAGCTAGAATATTAGCTAATAAGTGTTTAATAATAGACTTATGTTAAGAGTATAGGCCCCCCCTATATTTTTACTAAAAGACGCTGTCACCGCGAGACAAGACAGACAACAGACGATAAAAACAATCAATTGAACAGCCATCGCTTATTTCTAATAGTAATAATATTGCGTAGTAGGGGGAATACAGCGCAAAAGAGGGGTAGTAGTAGTAGGGGCAGTAGGGGTTATAACGCTAAACCTGCCCTATAAATGATCTAGCTATAGCCCACGCCATACTCAAGGATCCTTAGGTAGGATTGTTGTCAGATATAAGCGATGGCATGCAATTGGGTTGAATGTGTTGTATTGATTGATGTATTCATGTATGTATCCTCTACTAGTGACCGCGTCTCTATGTAGAAATGTATGGGGGCCCCTGTCATCCTGACAGGGGTCCGTCATTGAATACCCCTTCAGTCAATATACCGAATAAGCTTATATCCCTTATATCTGATAGTAACAGCACCTCTCTTACATAACTTATTTGCAGCAAAACCCCCTTTCCGGTGGATGGTGTGCATGTATGCATGTACCACATTCTGCAGTTATCATAGTGCCCGCTGGAGCCAGAATCACGGCGTATTTTAAGCCTCCTCCCCTCGTCATCGTCCAAGAGCTTGACGTACTTAATCAACCAATCTGTGACCTCTGGCAGTTTCATCGCCGCGAACGTCGGCCTAATGGGAGCCGGCACGTTGTAAGGTCTTCTCCCAGCAGCTTTACAACTGGGTCGTAGAGCAAGAAGGAAATCTCCTGCTTCGGAGGGGCGACGTTTTCCCCAGCTTCTTCATCAGCTTCTTCTGTTTGTCGTCCAGTGAGTTCCAGATCGCATTGCCGAAGTCGCTGGTCTTCTGGTCGCTCTTTGGATTGGTCCGAATCTGCGCGGCAACTAGCAGCGAGAGCGGGATCGGCTTGCAGCCGTTACTCTGGTCGCCCTGATAGAACTGCTTGATTGAAGCGAGGCATTCTCGGTGGTCCGGCTGTCCGATGGTAGCATGGTCGGAGGTCTTCTCGCTCCCTGTCTGCATTTTTCTTGAGATGGAGCGGCATGTCTGAATTACCGATCCCGGCGAGTCGCAGAGTAGTGTGGTCTTCAGAGGAGGTCGTTAGTTAGAATACGAGAAGCAGCCACAGTGATGGGGGTCGCTACGTACCAGACAGGGAGTCTAGCTTCTTGAGATTTGACACTGCCTCTTTAGTCGTCACTTCGCCCGACCTCTTCGTCTGCCATAGCAGCTAGCCCAACAAACACTGAGCTCTTCGACGACTTCGACTGCAGGCTAAATGTCAGCACGTTCGCGGATGTTTCAAGCAGCGCAAAAATGAAATTTGCCTACCGAGGTTGACTCCCCGGATTGTTTCGCTAGTTTGTTGATGATGTATGTTACCAGTGGCGGGACGACCACGCTGGCAACAGCATTGATCAATATCGACGGGACGGGGATGGGCAGCATCCCAGCACCTGCTTGACATACTCCAGTATCTCTGAGCAATGGTCCCGTCTTTGTTCTCTCGAGCCCAGGTCTTGATCCTGTCTTGCAAAAACGCGGGGATCAGTTTCCAGACCATCTCAAACAGCTTGTCCACGCGAGGCAGTCCGACTGCCTTGCCCGCCTCGTTCTTGTCACCGTAGTTGCGGGAGGACGCCGCAGTATCAGGCAGTGATCGAGGGCTCGGGCAGCGTTCAGCGGAGCGTCGCGGCCATAGCGACGTTCCAGGATAAACAGAACATCCTCTTTCTCGGGGAAGTGTTAGCCTGTAGTGCTGCCTTTTCCAAGAATTCCTTGTCCCTAGCCTCTGAAGGTAGCTCGAGTTAGTACTGCAGTTCGCAGGGGGAGCGGACATCGGTTACCTAGGGTGGTTTTGTAGTCTGCCATGGCGGTCAGTGACAATGATGCACTGGCTAGCTAGCGCGGAAAGGGAGAGCCTGTAGCTGAGCCTTGAGGGTGATATGATACCTCAATATGACCTCGGGAATGCAGAGGGATGTGGCAATCCTTATATGTTGAGTCAGGCTGCTTTCAAGAGGACAGGGTGCTCCACAATCACTCAGCACAACAGCAATGATATTGTTGAAGAGCCTCCCAAATTTGATTCGGCTGGCTCGGATGCAACATAAGAATTGCCTCATGCTCCAGAACTTGGTTTAGTTGGGGCATGGACTCTCAGATCCTGGTCTGCTGAATCGAGGCTGGCCAGTCAGTCGTCACTGCGTGGCTCTAATGTGCTATGCTGCATCTCCGTGGGGGGCTCTAGGTGCTCAACAGGATTTCCCGGTCTATGATTTGCGTTAGTTGGTGGCCCGATGGAGGACAGGGCAGCATGTTCTTGACGGCATCGAACAAGGGACCTCCCCGGAGGGACTTCCAGATGTCGAGGGTGTCGACATCTCCCGTCATCTTTTCGATAGCTGAGGTAAACTGTGTATTCTACATCGATCGCTCATATCGTAGTGGCGAAGGCAATATTATAGCTATTTATTACAAAGTACTTTTAAATTCCTTTTTTTATTATAAACCTAATAGTACTAACGTACTATACAAGCATCCTAGCTATATAAGTATTTTGGCTACCTTTTAGCACTTTTATATAAACAATTAAAATAATTTAACTATAATATAAAAAATTAATTAAATTTAATTAGAATTACTTTCGCTAGATATTTTTACTTTGTTTTAATATATGCGCGTATTATATTTAAGCTTGCTATAAATTTTATAGTACTATTTATTTATAATATTTTTTTCGTATAACGATTATTTAATTATATTTTATTATTTATTTAGCTTTTAATAGCTTTTTAGTTTTTTAATTTTATTTTTTTTATATAATAAATATTTTTTTGATTTAAATTTATTTATTTTTATATAATAATATTAGCTTAGTTTATAATTTATTTTTTAAAGTTTAGTTATTTTAAATTAAAATAGTATAATTTAATATTTTAATATATTTATTTTTTTGCAATTAAATTAATTATATTTAAAATAGCTATAAAAAAACTGTTTTAATATTATATAATTTTATATTTAATATATTAAGCTTATAATTTAATATTCTTTACGTTATAAAATATTTATAACTTTTAAATTTAAAATCTATCAGATAATTTTAGGGGCGTTTTAGTTAAATTTTTAAGCAAAAATTATAAAATAATATACTTTAAATTATATAAAATAAAGCTAGCTTTTTAAAAGCTTTTTTTAATATTTTTTAATATTATTACAATATTATATATAATATAAAAAATATAAAAAAATCTTTTTTTTAATATAAATAATATAAACTTAAGCTAATTTATTAATTTATTTATTATATAATTATTTTAAAAAATTAAAATAATTAATATTTAAAAGCTAAAGTTTATATAATAAATAAATAAATATATAAAAATAATAATTTTATATTTTTTAATATACGATTTAAATTCGATAAAATAATAATTTTTATAGCTATTTAAAATTAAAAAGTAATAAATATTTTTTATATAATATATTATATATAATATCGAAATATTTAATTTAATTAAAACTTTTTTCGTTTATAGTTTAGCTATTTTTTATTATTTTAATTTTTTAATCCGTTAATAAATAGCTATTTTTATATTAAAATAATAAATAAGTTAACTTAGCTAAAATAATATAATAAAATAATAACTATATAATAAATAGTATAAATAATAATTATTTATTTTTAATTATTTTATTAAACAATTTTTAATTATTTATAACGTTTATATAACGTTATAATTATTTTAAATAATATTTAGTTTATTATAAACTTTATTTCGTTAAAGTTATAAATATTTATTTTATAAATATTTTTAGCTATAATTATATTTTATATAAGCTTAAACTATTTTTAATATTTGTTAGAATTTTCGTATAAAACTCGCTAATACTCGATTTAATAGTTAAAATACGTTCGAAAATTAAATAATTATTATGTAAAATTTAATGCTTAATTAACCTTAATAAATAATATATTATATTTATATAATAATTAATTAGCTATATTTTTAATATTATTTAATTTAAATAGAAATTTTCGTAAATTTAAGTTAAATATATTTATACGATTAATTTTTTTTCGAATTTTAATAATCGGTATATTATTAAACGTTTTTTATATTTAAAAAAAAATTCTGGCGTAGCAAGTAATAAAAGTTATATAAAAAATATTATAGATTTTATAGCATATTAAAAAAATAAATTTTCGTTACGTTTTATAGCCCGCAAAGCAAGCTATAAATCTTTTTTTTTATATAATAATACTATTATTATTTGTTAAAATATAAAAAAAAAAAATATATATCGTACAAAAGTTAATAAAAGTAGCTAAAATGCTTATATAGCTAGGATATTTATATAGTACGTTATTTACTAGCTTATACTTATAATATTTGTAAAGTTATAAATTATCATACAATAAAAGTATTAATGTTTTTTATATAAATAAGTGGAGTGGCTACTTTAATTAAGTAGTTATTTCACGTAAAAATGCGTTATACTATTACTTTTACTATATGTATATAACAGCTTTGCGAACTAATAGCTTATAAGAATTAAAAACAAAGGCTTCCTTGCCCTTAGGTTGAAGGGGCCTTTAGTTTTTAGTGCTGTGATTAAGAAACCTATTGTTTATTACAAAAAAGGTACGCCTCCAGGTAATAACCCACCCTTATGGCTATTACAGCCAAGTTCGACCTAGAGCTCAAGCAATACGACGCGGTCAATGCCTTCGTCAACGCCAAGCTAGATAAGGAAATCTACATGAAGATGCCTCCCGGCTACCGCAAGTCAGGTACTCTCTTAAGGCTACAGAAGGCCTTATACGGACTCAGGGAGTCTCCTTTACTATGGCAGAAAGAATTGACTTCAACGCTCTCTAGATTAGGTTACTTAGTAGTACCACACGAGCCGTGTTGCTACTCCAAGGATGGAATCCTTGTATTCAGCTACATCGATGACATAGTTCTAGCCTATCAGAGCTGCAAAGAGGTCTCTGCTATAAGATTGATACGAATAAGGACGGTGTCCCGACACAGTAGTGCAGAGGGCGGGGCGGCATGGGTCGTCCCGCGGCCCCCAACCAGTCGGAGAATCGGTATAAGGTAGTCTGCCGACACTAAGCTCTGTGTCGAGATAAGAAATGTCATCTGGCCTCAGCACAGTCAAGTCATCATTTACGGCTCGATGGGGTGCAGGCAAGAGCGTGGCGAGGCTCGCATTGGAGTTGGTGCATCGAGACGTATCGGGTGGTTGCATGCTTGTGTATGGAGGACACGCACACGGAAGGGAGCCCCCTGGCTGGTCTCTCGTTGGCGCGCGGTCCACTGATCTGGCAATCGAGACTACGCACCTGGGTGCTCTGTTGCCATATATCAGCCATGTTAATCCGAGCAACCATTTTACCGCGCCTCTGGTAGTAGAGTTTCAAGATACAGGAGTACACTTGCAATTGAGACGTTGAGACGTATTCTATGATGATCTCCCGCCAGCTGCTACCTCCCTAGCGCCACCCTGGAATGTACAGTCATTTAAGGAAGGTCTCAGCCGCTCACCAGCACCTTGGACGTCCACCTTGGAACCCGGCCAACGGCTTGCTGTCTCTGCTGCGCTCGTCCCAACCCTCCCCTCTTTCCCAAGATTCTGAGGATGATTGGTCCTGAACATCCGGGTTGGCTGTGCTCAACTGCGTCCAGCTGAACCAAGTCAAATGAATCATGACCAACAGCCGTTGATGAGAAACCAGAGTAGCATCATCGCATTACATATCTTGTCATAATTTGGCGCTTGTATCTTCTATATCTGTTGATAGACGAAGACTCTTTCTTCCCTTGGCCCCCACCCACCCACAATACGTCTCAACTCCGGTTGCTAACCAATCACCAGCCTTGCAAGGATTGTCATCATGGATAAGGCTGGTGGCGAATGGAACATTTCGCATTCTTTTGCCTACCGTAAGAAGTATGGCTGCTACTGTAACCCTGTGACCACCAATTAGACAAACTCGTGTTGTCGTGGTGTTGAGGTAGACGGAAGATGGTGGTACCTGGATACCTGTCGCCGGACCGCTACCTACCTGTACCCCAAGCCACCTCTCATGCAGCCACGAGGGTGGCTAGTAATGATGTGGCGGGTTGCGTGACCGCTTGTTCCTTTCCCCTCCTAACTCTCCGCAAACAAACAAATCCCTGCGTGGAAGTGGTTTCGGAACGACATGGACGCTATTGAGGCGTTCGACCCGATCATTACCGAATGGTACAAGTCAGATGGCTCCCAGGAGTAAGTTCGATCAAGTTCCCTGATTTCTCACGATATTAGGATGTACTTATTGAACATCTGTTTGTATATAGCTATGACTCGTTCATCCAGGACACCTATGAAACAGCCAGAGAGATGTTCAGGAAGTTATGCAACAACAATACCCTCCCAAAGGATTGGACAAACGCCTCATTCACGATGCGAGATGCACAAGTAGCAGTATCGGCAGCGATGAAAGTATGAACAAAAGTCTGAGTCTAGCACATTCAAATGGATATCGGCTCTGTCTACGCGTATTGTTCATTACGGGGTTGTGTTGGATGTCCTTGTTCAACATCATCCTGAGTATGTGTCTTTGGCATGGGGCACATTCAAATTAGTGTTTATGGTATATCCCCAATCTTGTGTTTGCATCCTTTTACAATGTCTGATTGTGATCTCATTTGGCCTGCAGGCTGTTGCAAATCGTGACATTATCGTGAAAGAGATTTCAAAGGCCTTGAGCAAAATTGCAGACGTTTTGCCAAGGGTCACCCTCGCGTTGCGACTGTATCGCACAGCGCAGATGAAACGCGTGGCAGCGACTCTGTAGACTAGATTAATGCGGTTCTTCATTAAGATACAAAAGTGGCTAGATCAGGGGAAATTATCGCACACTTTTAGTTCTATCTTTCAACCATGGGCAATTGGATTTGAGGACAGCTTAGCTGCTTATGAAGGTGAGGCGAAGAAACTGGCAGAGTACGCCGAGTCGGCGTTGCAAGCTGAGATGAGGGACATGCACATCGAGCTCACGCTTGCTCGTAAGGAACTTGTGCAGACGAGAGAATTACTGCAGCAAGCGGTGCTCGGTATGTTGATCCCTGCTAAACTCACGACCACGCTCACTTCTTCCTGACACGATCCGCAGATCAAACAGGTGTAAACCTAAGCATACGCGCGGATCTGAGAGAACAGAAGGAAACTATCGGGAAGATACATAGCGCAACGCTCTTATCTCAGCCATTTCTGAGCCATTTGCCTACAGCGGGAGAATGTTTAGCCTTCTGTAGGTCTTTTCGGAAGCGATCCCATCAAGGAAGAGACACTTCAGCCCTCGTGTCGAATGTCGCGGTCCTTGAAAGCTGGTCTTCCCATGAGAACAGCATGTTACTGGCAGCTGAGGCGCCAACGATAAGCGACGCCAGGGACTTTCTTGTCAATTTGATTACAACGATCAAAGAAGCAAACCGACCCATAATCTGGAGTCTCCGGTTCCCCCAGTATTGGGAAACGTCATTATCTGCCGTTGACGTTTTGCGCATGGTCGTCTTGCATACGATACAGATAAATCCCGCCGCTCTCACCGCAAATTCCAGCACTATTACGGCAGCAAGCTTAAGAGAGGCTTCGAGCGAGCAGGACTGGCTATCACTCCTCAATCGTGCGTTAATTGGCCTCGATAAGGTGTACATAGTGTTGGACAGTGACCTTCTTTCAAGCGCTCTGGGTCGAAACCGATATCATACTACGAAGTGGCTTGATTCCGTGCTGGGATCTCTGGGCTCAACGGCTGTAAAGATAGTTGTTTCAGCGGCTAACCTTGACACAAGCCTCATGATGTCGACATGGGACTCGGGCTCTTGGTTAAAATTGGATGTTGGAAGACCACAAAGGCCCAAAACAGCATCACTCTTTCAGCGCAAGCGGCATTCTCAACATCGACGAGCTAAGCGAAGGCACTGATTCTGCTCACGTTCCACTGGATGTTTTTAAAGCATCATCCACATGCACAAAAATACTTGGAATATCAAGTGATTCGTTTGTTTCATGGTTTAGCTGGCTGTCAAACATGCCATTGTGGAAGATATGATAGAAACATCGTCAACTGAGTAATTTACTTTGTTCAGAGTCGTCAGGAGGTGTCGCTTATTTGATTTCAAGAAAGAGTCCAATATATAGAGTGAAAATTGACTGAAGGAATGACTCGATACATAAGTGCCTCATGTCATTGTAATGCTGCCAAGAATCATGCATGGTATCGTTTTGTTATCTTGGGGTCTAAGTTCCCCGAATTACTCGTCGGGGATGAAGCCATCTTATATACACTCAGGTGGTCACGTGTGGTGCGTTCTCCATTGTATCTAGCCTTCATGGCTTTGACAAAGGCTTCTTTCCTTGTCATTGCGAGATCCTATCTTTTGGATCTCCTGCATCTTGCGGGATTTGGTGATGTGATCTCTTGTAGGAGTCTCGTGTGATTGCATTTGTACCTAAGCATCCCTGTTGTTCCACACACACTGGATTTCCCTGGTCTGGCTTGCAGCACTGTTGGTTCATGACAAGAGGCCCATCATATTGGCTCTATCGGGTCTTCTCATGCCTCGCATGATCCGCGTCCGAGTGACCATGAACCTTTTCTATGTACTTGTCAAAGTCTGAAGCAACATCAATAACATGCATGATGTGGTCGAACTTGAGCGCTTCTCTTCTCGCTAATGACAGACGCTTCGCTGCCGTAATTGCATTCCTGATTTGTCTGCCATTCATGGGCTTCTCCGCAAGCTCATCAAGTCGTTCGTGCAGCTCATCCAGGCTGGACTTGAAATCGTCATCTGAAAGCATGTGGAAGAAGTTCTCCCAGATCTGGGCGTGACAATCGTGTGAGCTCGGGGTAGTGAATAGCGAGCTGAATCCTGGATTTAAAGGCTTCATCAAATGTGCCCACTCGATTACTCGTCAAGATGATAATTCCCTCGTAATACTCAAGTACCCGCAAGAAAACTGGTTCGACAGTGTAAGCGTCGCAGACATTTAACTTGCGTCTCTATCAAGCTTGAGGCTTACCTGATACTAGACTATTTCTGTGAAGGTCTGTAAGGGAGCGTTCCTCTAGGAATACATCCGCTTCATCGAATAAAAGGACTTTAAATGAGTTCAGACAGGTATGCTTTAATATTTTAGGGGTGCGAACCACATACCGCAGTTCCAGATCTTGCCCAGGTAAAGCACAGACTCGAGATATTTCTCGACTGCGTCGGCGTCGGTACCTATATCACCACAAGTAACGCGATACAGGGGTCGCTTGGCGAGCTCGGCCACACTTTAGTCGCGTTAGCAGATCATGATACCACCTAGGGTTCTTGTTTAGATATACCATTCTATACACATGAGAATACCGACGTTGGTTAGTAAGAGGTGATATCATTGAACTCTCTTCATAGGGTGACTAACCCGCAGTCAATGTCTTTCCAGTCCCTGGACTGCCGTGAAGCAACATCACCAAGGCGTCTCCTTTCCCTTTGATGAAATCTTCTTGGCCGTTTGCTTGATCTTGAGTAAGTACCATACTTCGAACCAGATCCTTAATCTTAGGAGGGAGTATCAGGCGACTATAAGCATGCTGGTTCCAGTTCGGTTCCTCTAATTGCTCTACGAGGAGTGATTCTATTTGTCATCTTAGGTTAATGCTTACCCAAAATTGACACATCGACGTGCTTACCCCAACGTTTTGTCAAAAGGTTAAACCCATTTGTTATTGACGGCATCATTAGCATCATCTTATCCGAGGGCTCGTCATCCAGTCGAAGTTTTTGAGGGAACAAGTCAATTCGTAACGGGGTGGAGACAGGCCCTAATCGCAAACCACCAGGGTGGAACCTGGCGTATGTCAAGGTATCAACGATAAACCTAGATCCGAACTATAACAATAGCCTTAGTTCGTTCATAACACTGCATTATATCGCATTGTAGACTTACATTTCCGGGTTTGCTCTCGGTATGCAGCTCTCTATAAGCCACAACCTTGCGTCGTCTATGGTTCCAAAACTTGTTTCCGCGAAATCTGAGCTTTTTAACCAGATCATTTGAGCTATGGTCCAATGGAAAGCAGACCAGTTCTGTGGTAGCAACCGTTTCTAGGTGCCGGAGGGTAACATCAATGTGGCGCTCACGGCGTATGAACGTGTTGCCGTCAAATGCCCAGGACCACATTGTAAGGGATCCGGCCACGAAAGACTTCACTACGTAAGCTGCTGGCTCGGTATCGTTGTTGCGAGGATCGTATATCACAATCTGGTTTGGTTGGTAGATGAGCTCGAGAATGTCACGATTGACTCGTCCTTGCATCAGGAGTTGCCCTGTTTTGGCAGCTTTGGCTGTTGGGCTGTTGACGCTGGCATCCAGGATATTCTTCAGACTTTTTTTGTCTTGAAGATTTATTTTACGTCTTGACATGGCTTGAAGCTCAGTTCGGTGGTGCCAGATGAATGGATACGGCCACACTGTGCACATAATATCATGATGAAACCCCAAGGAATTCAGAAGTCTGCGAGATCCAATTGCCTCGAGGGGAAATTTTGCACTCTGCTCCAACAAACGGACAAGATCCCCGTTGATTATTGCTATGATTGTTCTTCCGAGATTATCAGGCCTTCTTAGTCGATTCTCTTCGGTTGCGTAGCTTGTAATATCGTGGTGCGGCCGAATTCTTCGGTTGGGGCAGGTAAAGCAATCTATGATGACGACTCGAAGCGCTGGTCTGCGTCTCCGAAAATCTTCTAGATCCACAATTGGAATATGTCCCGTGAGGTGCTCTCGCCCTTCTTTCGGATCTACTGGTATAATATCATGAGAGCATAAGATAGGCATATCCGAGAACATCTCATCGTCGTGGTGCGGACTCGAGCATTGAACGCAATAGAGATGTGCGAATGGGTCATCGGCGTCGTTGGGTGGTTCGGGAGTGATGGTCGACGGTATAGAGTCCAGGGACGAGGAGGCTCGGTCATCATTACGGGCAAGGGCTGAGTCTCGAGCACCGTGGTGGTTGGTAAGACCTGCAATGCAAATTTAATGACCGCCGACGGCCATGCTGGTTTAGCAGAGAACGTTAGAAAACTCCGCAAATACCTTTTCATCACGACGCAGCATTCTCTCCTTTGTTGATCAACTACTAGATATCATTCTTGGAAGGCTGGGATACATATCGGGTGGCCTCACATCTTGGCAATTTCTTGCGAGGATTCTCTGAGTATGACTTTGATATGCTTTAGGAATTGAACTTTATCCGTTGCTCTGAAGGGAGCGGAGAACGGTAATTATGGATTCTGATAACTATGTACGAAATACCTTCTTGGTTTGGATATTAATTCGTTAGAAGCTAGCATAGCTTTGAGAATATCGAGTTTGCGATATACCTACGTGAGTGAAGTGTACGGAAATCAATCATGAGATACGTATCGACAACTCGAGAAAGCCGTACTTCCCGACTTCAAGTTGGTGACTGCAAACTGCGGCTTGCAAAAGAGGTACGGTGAATTGAATTTTGTACGGAAACACCGTGTATTTGCTTCTGTTGGATATGTACTATCAATAGCTACTATGTATGCCGACCCAGACCTAGGCATGATAGCGTATGTACAGATTTCCGAACTAAGCCGATAGTTGTTGCATATAACTTTTAAAATTATCCGTCCTAGCCGCAGCTAGGTCGAGGTTGAACGTGCCGTGCTCTGAATGAATACCTAGCATAGTGTAGTTGTCGGCCGGATCACCAATAGGGTATGGCGATGCCGCCCAAGCAAGATTGATCGATGGAGAGGTTGGATCTAATACCGTTTTAGCACCTCTATTATGGATCCAGCTCGAGCAGCCCTTGCAGAGCGTTGTTAATGTCTAGTGTGTGTTATTGGTCACCGACCCTTTTAAAACGGTGTATTTAGCTCCGTCGTATGGCTCTGGAAGCTCGTGAACACTTGAAAGGTTGCAGTTAGTTTGTAATTCTGCGGCTCAAGCGAAGGGTGGCCCTTACGAAGCCCAGCGAGATGAGACCACTGATGTATTCCTATTTGCCCATGCCATAGCTAGCGTGTTATTGATCATGTGTCCGCCGAATGCTAAACTAGCCTACTGAGCTGTCCTTGGGGCAACGATTTGGAGCAGCATGTTAAATGGCGTAACAGTCATATTCGAAATGGCGAGTCTGTACGAGATGGACGCAATACCTACGGTGCTGCTTGAATAGCAGACTTCCGATTCCGGGTCGCAGTATAGCACCGATGTTGCCTCCGGAGCGGAGAGGGCCGCGCCGCTCAGAGCCATTACTGCTGTGACAATTTGAAGAAGACCCATGATCAATTATGGACAAGTGAAAAGCCGATGCCTGTGCGATGAAGGCATGGTAGGTGTGCGGTTCATGTGGGCGCCTAGACTTTATAACCAAGAATCGTGTGTTCCAAGTTGTTTGAGCCAACTACGGAGGATGGAAGATGTTTACCCGTTGCGTGATTGCATCCTCTGGCGTACACCTGAGTTACTTGCCATTCGCTTGTTCGGTAGTGACCGTGACGATTGCCACGCACCTCTTGGTAATGGAAGAGCGCTGATAGGCAGACGACATGTTTCGGCTCGCTAGTATATTAATCTAAGAGTTTTGGCAAATCAGCCAGCCTTACCAGCTGGACATGATTTTGCCAAGTTTAGGTAAAGCGGCTGAAGTCGATGTTAAGGGGTTGAATGGATGGAGGACGACACGTTTGTCATGCGCGACATCATCATTTTGCATACTGTATATGCCGAATAAAGGTACTGGGTCATAGCTTTCCATTACTATCAGGGGTTATAATATGATAAAAGTATGGTTCACTCCGGACGGTGTCAGTATTCTGGGATAACAGACCAAATGCTCGGAGGATGATCTCCGGAAAGAACGGCAATTGGTCGTCAGAAGTCTGGCATGGCTCTTTGATTGATGGCAGATTGTTTGTTATATTGTCGATAGTATGAAATGATCAAAAGAACCGCGCTCGCGCCTATAATATCTCTCGCTAAGCGCTTGTTTTAGAGAGCACTGTACTTCCAAGAGCGCGCTTGAGGCACACGAACTTCCCCTTTTCGAAGACGCAGGTGGTGCACATGGTGTAGTAGTCAAACGCTTTATTGCGGCATGGTAGACTGAGCAGGGAAGGGCGACTTTATCAGGCAGTTCGCCTATATGGCAGTATGTTCCATTATGGGTCGCCTTTTTATCGCGGGATCTTGGATGCTGGGGGGGCGGGTGAACTTGGACTGACTTGGGCTGCTGCAAAGGAGTCGGATGAAGTCATTTGGGCTATGGAGACTTCCATCTTTTCTACAACGAAGGTAGTCAGACCAATTGATATGCGCCTTACAGTATAAGACTGTTTCTCTCCTGTATCTGAGTATGGCGGTGGGGTGGTTCTGCAGCTTGTTTGGACTAGACGGATTTCGAGTCACGAAATACGTAATGAAGACAAGGCCTGCATGGATTTTTCCCTTTTGTTGTGCATGTCGATCACAGGTCAAACATCGGTGGCATATCAGCAGAGAGGACAATTGGCACATTGTTCGGGTAGCCGCTTCACATGTGCCACATGGCTTCTATTTATCGAAATAGGATAGAGTGACGGTAACGCCATTGTAGTTACTTTGCAGTATAAACCGACGGACCCTACCCCGAAAAGTTTTCACCGTCTCGATGCAATCCCTCAATCCCTTTCTTGACATTCTGGCACCAGGCCCTGTCAACAGATCCGAGCCGTTTGTGGTGCCTTTCGCCCAACAATTTTCGATCACCAAACGACCCGAACCCAGCTCATCGCTACCTACTTCTGCCTAGCACTCTTGGAGGCCTTGGCGTTGAACCCGTCATTCCAGTCCCTCGGGCCGTTCGTCTCGAACAAGTTGCCAATATCTACAGTAGAGAGATACTGTACTGTTTACGTGTACTGTGTGGTACCTAGCGTATTCAGGTGAGCAGGCATTCACATTACTCTATTTTGAAACTTTATTGTCATCTCGAGGGGGCAAATGCGCAGCCAGCGCACGCTTCGTTACGCGCCGTCCAAGCCGCCATACCCCTTGCAAACCACCTTCGTAGATTGCCGTTTCCCGAATGAAATCACCTGTACCAAATCATAGTCTACCCACATTCTTCTTCTGCTACTACACTAGAATGGCATGAACGTGGCCAGCCGGCTCGGTCAGGCTTTGCCAGATTGCAATGCCACTATTTTCGCAC
>SCHM01000008.1:1257401-1304852 GCA_004123355.1 Amphirosellinia nigrospora | reverse complement strand
TATTACTTTATTTTTTCTTTTTATATTACTTTTTTTAGTTTAATTTATATTATTTTATTTTTTTATATTATAAATTATTATTATATTATTATTTTTTTATAATTTATAATAGCGTTTAATTATTATTTTAATAATATGTTTATTTAACGTTATTATTATTAATAGTTTTTGTTTTTATAATTTTTATTGTTTTAATATTGTTATTATTAGCTTTAATAAAAGTAATATTTTTATAGTTTATTTATTTAATATAACGTTAATAATTAATCGAATTATAGCTTAATTATAATATTTATATTAATTAGTTATTATAGTTATATTATTAAATTATTTTTAAATAATATTATTTAATAAAAACTAATAATATAATCTTTAAACGGATTAAAATCTTAATTATATTTTTAAATAAGTATATTAATTAATAGTTTTATTATTTAAAAATTTTATTTTTAGATTTTAATTACGTTTATTATTTTTTAATCTAGAATTTTAGCTTTTATTTTTTTTTGAATAGTTTTTTTTATATTGTTTAATATTTTTATAAAAATTTACTTTATTAATAAGTTTTTATTTTAATATATATTATTTAATTTATATTTTTATATTTTTATTTATTTTTTAATTAATTTTAAGCTTTATAGCTTCGATTTTTTTTAAACTTTTATTTTATTTTATTAAACATTATTATTTTAATATTTATTAAAAAATATTTTTTATTATTATTAAAAACTTTATATAATATTATTTTAAACTTTTATAACGTTTTTATATATTATTAAGCCGAATAAAATATTATTTTATTATTATTAAGCAAAAAATTAATTAAAATATAAAAAAAATATTTTTTTTTTATTATTATTAAATAGTTTAATAAGTTTATTATTATTTATAATTAAAAGTTAATTTATTTAATTATTAATAATTAGTTTATTATTATAGTTATTATTTTTAAATATTAAAATAATATTTTAGTATTTTATATATAGTTTTAAAACTATAAACTATATAAAACTTTTTAATTAAAAAAATATTTTATTATATTTAGCAAAATATTAAATTATAAATTACGCATTAAATATATATAAAGCTTTAATTTTTTTGCGTATAAAACGTTTAATTTAGTATTAATTATTTTAAAACGTATATTTAAACAATAAGCTATAATTTTTTTAATTTTTTTTAATTTTTAAATAAACTTTAAACTTTAAAGCTATTAGTTGGGTAATTCGCGCTAAATTATTAATTATTTTTTAAATATTATTATTTAATTAAATTAGATATTTTAAAAATATTAGCTTTTAATAATTTATAATATTATATATTTAGTAATAATATTTATATTTTATATAATAATAGTTTGTTTTAACGATAAATTTAGCTTTTTATTTTAAAGTTTTTTATAAAATTTTTAAAAGTTTTCGATTTTATTAATAATAGCTATATAGTTATTATACGCTTTTTTTTAGCTCGTTTTTTTAACTTATTATTTATATTTTATATACGTTAAATAATTTTTTACTATAATTAAACGTTAGTTTTAAAATTTTTATTTTATTAAAAAATCGATTATATTATAGTTAAATATAGATTTATTTATATAACCTAGTCCTGGTTAATAAATATTATTTAAATATCTCCGCGTAAAAGTTATAATTATAATATTTAATTATTATTAATATATAATAAATAATAATAATATTTAATTATTATACGCTTGCTTACAAAATATATTATTTATAGTATTTAAACGTAATAATATTGTTTATAATAATAATATTAGTATATATATAGTATTAATAATATATAGATATAAAAATACTTAAATACTATATACATATAAAGTATATAATATTATAAAAATATAAAAATAATATTTTAGTAAAATATAATAATAATATTATTATAAATATTATTTTAATAAAAAATAGTTATATTTTATTTAAATATATATTTATTTTTACGCTAATAGCGTTTTTAGTAAGATTTATAAGTTATTTTAATATTATATTTATAGTTTTTTAATTTTTAATTTTTTTATAGCTATATTATTATTTTTAATTTTTTTCGTTAGATTAATATTTTAATTTAAGCTTTTTAAACTTTATTAAATATTTTTTATTATATTTTTGTATTAAGTTAGTAGTGTTTTTTATTAGTAGTACTTTTAAATATTATTGTTTATTAAGTTTTAAAGTTTTTTATTTAATTAAATATTTAATAATAAATATTTTTTTAAGTAGTTAATTTTTTAGTAAAAATATTATCGATTTTATACGATATTTATTTATTATTTTTTTCGATAAAAATATATTTTAATATTAGTTTTATTTTAAAAAAAATTAACTTTTTTTAATATTAAATATAATTATACTATAAATATTACTTTATAAACTTTTTAATATTATAAAAAGTTTAGTTTATATGTTAGCTCGCTTATTTTCGCTAATATAATAAACAGTTTAGTTTTTTATATAAATTATTTATAAAAAAGTTTTTTAAACAAATAGTATTTTTATAAATTATAAAAAAACTTTATTTTTAATATTAATTATATAGGGTTATATTTAGTATTATATTATATTTTAACGTTTATTATTATAAATTATATCGTAATTTTTATATTTTATTAATATAATTTCCGATATAATTAAAAATCTATAGTATTATTAAATATTTTTAGGATTAATAACGTATTTTATAGTTTAAAACTTAATATTAATTCGTTTAATAATATTTTAATAGTTATAAATTCAATATTTATATTATACTATAATATAAATATAATATTTAATTATATTAATTTTAATTTATTACTATATAGTATTAAATAATAATTTTAATATTTTTAATTATGTTATTTGCTTTAACTATTAGTTTATAAATAATAGCTTATTAATACCGCTAGTGCTGTTTTTATTTTCGTTTATAATATTTATTATAGCTTTAATATAAATTTAAAATCTTAGTTTAAAATAAACTTATATAATATTTTTAATTATATAATAATAATATTAATATTAATATAATTGCTTATTATTATTATATATTTAATATTTTTTAGTATTAATAAATTTTTGCTAAATTTATATATTATTAATAAAATATTAAATTATATTTAAATATTTATTAAAATAACCTAATAAATAATACTTTTTATAGCTTTATAATAAAATTATTATAATTATATAAAATAATATTAATAGCTTTTAAATTAATTTTAGTTTACTGAATATTTTTTACTAATTATATTATTTAAATATTATAAATAATATTATTAATACTTTTTATTTATTTAGCTATATTATATATTATAATTTTTAAAGTTTATAGTATATTTTTTTAGCTTAAAATAATATTTTTTATTATACGTTATTTTTAAAATATTATTTCGGTATATATTTAAAATATATAATTATTTTATTTATTTAAATATTAAAAATATAAAAACTATTTATTATTATATATAAAAATATAACTAATAAATAAAAATAAAGAACTATATTATTTTTTTTTTTTTTGCTAAATTTAAAATAGTTAATTTATATTTTTAATTTTTACGATTATTTCGTAAATTTCCGATGTATAATATAACTTTGCTATAATTTTAATTTTTAGTTTTTATTTATATATATTTTATTTTTATAAAATATTTAATTTTATTAATAATATTTTAAACAAGCTATAGTTAATATTTTTATTATTATATTATTTATTACGTTTATAATTATTAATAAATACGAAAAATTATTTAAAACTAGATTTATTTTTTAGAAATATATTTAACGTTAAGCTAAAACTATAATAAATATATTAATACTATTATTAACTTTATATTAAGCTTAATAATATTTATTAATTATAATTTATTTAATTAATAATTTTTATTATTATTTAATAATTAATAAATATTATACTAAAATTATATATAATTATATTTAAACTTTAAAATTATAATATATTTATATTAAGTAAAATATTTTTAGTTTTATTATATTATATTAATATTTATTTTAAATAACGTTTTATTTAGAAATAGGATAAATTATATCGAATTAATAGTTAATTATTATTGTTTTAGCTTTATTGTATAAAAACTATTATTTTATATATTTTTTTTAAAACGTTTAATTTAATAAAATATAATTTAAATAGGTTTTAATATATAAAGTTATATTTATTAATTATTTTTGCAAAATTAAAAATTCCGTTTTTTTTTTTTTATAAGCTTAAATATAATTTTTGCTACTTATTTTTTTTAAGCTATAATAATAAAAAGATAGTTTTTACTTTGCGTATATTAGCTAATAATTAAATTTTTTTTTTTTAAAAAAAAAAAGCTTTATTAATATTATAAAATAAACTTTTTTAAAAACTAATTATATTAATATATATTTTAAAATTATTAAATTTTAAAGCTATTTTAGTTTAGCTATTATTTTTATTCGATTATTTATTATTATTAATTTATAATTATTTATTATAAATTTAATAATTTTACTATTAAATATATTACGAATAATTTACTAGCTTTAGCTTTAAATTAATTTTATTATATATATTTAAAATAGCTTTTATTACTAAAATATTTTTAGCTATTTTAAAATAAATAATAATATTATTTATATAAGCTTTTATATAATATATATATAATAAAAGTTTTTATTTATAAATCGTTATATAGCTAAAGTTATTTTTAAATTTTATTAATATTACGTATAATATTTTTAATTCTTTAATAAATAATAATTATTTAATTATAATAATTTAGTTATACTAAAACTAATAATAAAATTTCTTACAATTTATAATTATTATATAATAATATTTTTAAATCTATATAATAATAGCTTTTAAAATAAATAATAAATAATAGTTTAAAATTACTATTTATTTAATAATCGTAAATCGATTATTATTATTTTTATGCTTGCTATTTATTGTTTGTTATATTATAAATATTAAATATTTAAATATATTAGTTTATTTATATATACTATTTTATTTTATAATATATTTTATTTAAAATTTTATTTATTAGTTTTTAGTTTTTGATTTTAAAATATATAGCTAAGCTATAGTAATAATTTAATTTTGCTAATTTTTAACTATTATTTATATTATATTTTTATTTTATTTTATAATATTTATATTATTATATTTTATATTTTTTTAATATTATTTTAGTTATTTATATATAAGGTTAATTATATATATATAAACATTTTTAGTTTAAATAAAAAAAAGATTTTTAAAACGTTAAGCGTTAAAAAAAATAATTTTTTAATATATTATATTTAAGTTTATTTTTTATTATTATTATTTAAACGTTTTTGTTAATAACGTTTTTTAAAGCTAATATAATTATAATATTATTTATTAAGTTAAATTTTATATAAGCTATAAATTTACGTTATTTTTTTAATAATAATGTTTTTATTTTTATTAATTATAATAATAGTTATAATTATATTAGTTTTATTTTATATTATTAATAAATATTTATTTTATTTATAGTTTTTAATAATATTTATTTTTATTTTATATTTTACTTAAATTAATTATTTATATAATATAATAAAAAATAACTTTTAAGTTTTATTTAAATACTAAAAGCCCCTTAATTTAAAAGCAAAAATGCTTAAGTTTTTAAGAACTACGTATTTAAGTTAATAAATAAGTTATAGTTACCGGTTATACTAGTTCGCTCCTTTTTATCAAGTTATATATAGTAAAACCTACTATTTTATTTTAATTTATTAACTATAATATTTTGTTTTTTTGCGTAATTATATAATTACGTTATAAAAATATTCGGCCGTTTAGTTAATAGTAGCAATAAATTTGCTTATAAATATAAACGTTAATATAATATTTTTATATATTTATTTATTAATAGTAACAATATATATTAAAATTATATTATTATTTTATAATTAAACTATAATTTCGAGCTATAGGGTGAATTAAAAGTTAAATATTATAGCAAATAATTAATTCTTACTTTAAATAAAAAAAACTTACCGCAATATTAAAATCTTTAAAATAATTTTTAACTTAAATAAAATTAAAAAATTCTTAATAAATACAAATTATTATCTTAAATCCTAAATATAATTATAAGCTATTTTTAATCCTAAATATAACTATAAACTATTTTTAATTTTAAATATAACTATAAGCCATTTTAATTTTAAATAATTATAAACTTTATATTCTAATAATAGCGCTATTGTAAAATATATTAATTTTTAACGTATTAAACTTTTATTTTTTCGAAAAAAAGCTTAAACTTGCTAATAAGTTTAAAAAAAACTTTTAAATTAGCTAAAACGTTTAAAAAAAAAACTTTTTAAAAAAGCTTAAACTTGCTAAAAATCTAAAAAAACTTTATAAGCTAGTTAAAACGTTTAAAAAAAAAAACTTAAAAACTTAAAAAATACGTTATTATAATCGATCTAAAGCTTTAAAATCCTCGAAAACTTAAAAACTACGCTTAAATATTATAATAAAAATAAAAAAACAAGTAAAAAAAATTATAAACAAATATTTTATAAAAATACTGCTATATTATTACGCTAATATAACAGCTAATTTTATAGCAACTATAATTTTTTAAAAAATAGTTTAATAAAAGTTATATTTAAAAAATTTACAATAATAATATTAGTTTATAACTAAAAATAATAAATTTAAATTAATATTAAATTAAAAAAATAAAAAAATAAAATAACTATAAATATAATTAAATAAATAATATTAAATAATTACGTTTAATATAACGTATAACTATTAAATAATCGGGTTTAATAGAATATATAATTATTAAATAATTAAATTTAATATAAAATAAATTTAATATAATTTATAATAAAAAAAAATTAAAATAAAACTTTATAATTTATTTATATTATATTATTATTTTTAATATAAATATTTAATTTTAAATTATTTTATTAAATTTATAGTTATTTATATAATAAAAATAAATGCTAAAAACTAAGTATATACAATAATAAATAAAAATAAAAAAGTTCTTAATTCGGGTAAAAAAATTTCCTATTTAAAATATAAAAACCAAAAATTTTTTATCGATAAAAAAACCTTCCTTTTATTTAGTCGTACCTCCTTTATAAAACTTAAGCAATATTATTATTAAAATATTAGTATATTTTAGTTCGAATATATAATTTTATACGGAATTTTTAGCATTTAAATTAAGAAAATTTATATATTTTATTAATATTTATTATTATATATAATAGAACTATTATTTTATTATTATAATAGTTTTTGCTATATTGATTTTTTTATTTAATTAAAAATAAAATCGCTATTATTATATAATTTTATAATAATTTAGCTTAAAAAATTAATATTAATATTATATTTTATTAAAATTTTATTTTAAATAAATATTTAGTTAAAGTTTATTATTAGCTAAATTATTATTTTAATTAAACTGTTTTTATTTATATTATTTATAGTTTTTTTTAAAATTAATATTAAAATAATATATTTTATTAAACTATTATTTTATAATACTATATATATTTAAAGTTTATTTAGTTTAAATTTATATTTCCGTATAAATTTTATGATTTATTTATAATTATTAATATTATCGAATAGTTTATATTAAAATATATATATATTTTATATTTTTGCTTTATTTATATATTTATGCTTATATATTAATATAAAGCAAATATCCAAATATATAAAAGCTATTATTATAGTTATATAATAATAATATTAAAAATTTTATTTAATATAAAATTTATTTTAAAAAGTTTTATTTAATAAGTTATTATTTAGCTTTATTTATTAGTTTATTTTAAAAAATATATTTAACGATATTATTATATAATATAATAAACTAAAAATTTTATTTTATTTAAAAATTTTATTTATAATTATAATAAATAAAATATTTAATTATTAATTAATTAGTTTTAAATATTATGTTAGTTTTAGTTAAATAAAAAAAAAATAATATTAATTTATTTTTTTGTTAAAATATTTTATAAAAATTTTTTTTTCTTTTTTTTTTCGACTTTATTTATTATAATATAGCTTTATTTTTTAACTTTTATTTTAAAATTAAATATTTAGTTATTTAATACTAATATTATTTTATTTTTATATTAACGTATATACTATTTAATATTATTAAAGCTTAATTATTAATAATATATTGCTAAAACAAGCGATAAATATAGCAAAAACGTTTATTTTATTTGCTATATTTATAATAACTTTATTATTATTTATAATTTTATTTATTATAAAAGCTTTTATAGCTATTATATAAATTTATTATTTTTTATAACTATTATATAATTTTATTATTTTTAGCTACGTTTATTACGTATTAGTAGTTTATAAAAGATTTTCGCCGTTTTATATATATTTATATTATATTTTTAACTATAAAAATAATATTTATTATTTTATTATAAAAAATAATATTTATCCCGATTATTTACGTTTTAATTAATATATTTTATTATATTAATATTAATTGCTTAATTAATTAAAAAATTAAATAAATATTAAATTAGTAATTAAAGTTTTAAAAAGCGCAAAAGTATTTATTATTTATAAAATTATAATATACGCTAAAAAAAATAAACTATATTTATTTACGGTTTAATTTATGTTTATAAGCTATAAATATTATATAGTATAATTTTTTATTTACTTTTTAAATACGTTAAAAAATATTTAAACTTATAATTATTATTAGCTTATTATAAATTTGCTAAAAATCTAAATATAATATATTTATATATATATTATAAATTAAATTTTATATTTATATTATAATTATAATAGTTCCGGATTATTTTTATTATTTATATATAAATAAATATATTTTTAAGATTTTGTTATATATAAGTTTTTTAGTATATTTCGAAAAACGTTTAATATTTCGGCAATATTAAAATTAATTTTTCGTAGTATAAATTTAAATTATTTTATAGCTGCTTTTATAATTATCGAATATTTTAACGTATATATTTAAGCTTTTTTTCGAAAAAATTAAAAAATTATTTTATAAAATTCTTTATTTAATAAGGTTTAAATATACTATTTTATAAATATTATAAATAAATAAATATTCGCTAATATATATTATTATTAACGTAATATATTTTTTAGTTTTATAAAACTTTAAAAAATTCGATTAAAATAGCTTATAATTATATTTTTTAATTATTTTCGAACGTTATTTTTATTATTAAGCGTTTAGCTATTATTTTAGCTACGTTTAAAATATTTTTTATTAATATTTTAATAAATTTTAACTATTATTATTTTTATAGCTAAAATAATTTTTATTATTTTTTATTATATTTTTTTATTTAATAGCGTTATTATTTATTTACTAAAATAAAAAAATATAAAAATAAAATAAAATATTTTAATAAGTTTAAAATTAGGTTAAATTAAAATTAGCTTAAATAATTTAAAAACTATATATAATTTAAATCAAGGTATAGCTTTAGTTTTAAGCGTATATAGCTTAAACTATAATATATATATATATTTTTTATTAAACTAGGCTATATATTAAGCTATTTTACGCTAAGTTTTAAAAAAATATTAAATAAAAAAAAAAAATATTTATTAGGACTTTTAAGTTAATACTAAATATTATTTATAATATAATCTAGCAATTATAAATAAAAAGTTATTATAATAGCTTAATTAAATATATAATTATTTATTTAGGTTATAATATTATAACGGTATAATTATTTAAAATTTAATTTATAAAATAATTTATTTTTTGCAGCTATAACCTAATTCCGTTAATAGGTTAATTAAAAAGGGGTTATAAAAACTTTAATATATATTAAAATATAAACTTATTAAGCTTTTAAACCTAAAATAAATAGCTATTTTTCTACAAAAATATAAATATTTAATAATAAAAAATAAATTTAAAAGATAATTTTATAAAATAAAAATAAAAAATAGCAAAAACTATAAATAATATTTTAACTAAATATAAAATAATATTTTAAATAAAAAAAAAAATATTTAAAATATAAAATAAAAAAAAAATATAAAAATTAATAATAAAATCGGTAATATAATTAAGCAAATTATATATAAATTATATATAAATATTATATAAACGCTATATATAACTAAATAAATTATATTAAATAATATAAATATTATCGGATTTAAAAATTAACGTTTTTAGATCTAAAAACTATACTATTATTATTTATACCGGGTTTAAGTTCGAATTTAAGTTTAAATAAATTATAATACTTATAAATAATATTTTAACTAATTAATAATATTATTTATTAGATTAATAATATATTTAATATTTTTATAACGTAAAAATTTGTTTAAAAAATAAAAAAATAAAAATTATTTTTTAATATTATAATATAATAATACGTTCAAATATATTAAATCAAATAATCGAAAAAAAACAAAGGAAAATAAAGGTATATTAAAATATAAACCGGGCAAAATATTAATTTATTAGTTAATAGTTTAAAGTTATATAATAAAGTTAAAGCGTTAATAATCCGGATAATAATATTATTATTATTATTATATTATAGTTAGGTTTTAAAACTAGCTAAAATAAATCGGACTTTTGCTTGTTTAATCGATTAAAATAAGTTGTTTAAAAAATAATACTTTTGCCGAATAAGCTAAAAGTTTTATAATTCAAAAAAAAAAAAAATTAATAACTATTAATCGCTAGCTACTAAATAATAATATATAGTCTATTAATTCTAAAGTTATTAAATTATTAAGCTAAGTTTATATTAAACGTTATTTTAAAAAAATATTTTATAAATAATATCTAGCTTATTAAATACTGTTTAAAAACAATGTTTTTAAAATAGCGTTATATAAACGCTATAAAAAAATATAAGTTTTTTTAGTGCAATTATAATATTAAATATATAGTTTTTAAATATTTTAAGCTATATTTTATAAATAATATTAAAATAAAGTTTATTAGTTTTATTTTATTTATTATTTATTTTTTTATTAAGCAAATATAAGTAGCTACTATTTATTTAAGTATAAATTAAAAATAGTTAATAAAAACAGCTATAAAATTAGCCGCTTAAAAGCTTTATAGCTATAATTGAACTTTTGGTAATTAGTTATAGTTAGCTTAAATAAACGTTAATAAACTCTTTTTTTTTTTTTTTTTTCGGAAAAAACTTCATAAGGTTAATAGCACATATAAACTATTAAACCAACTATTTAAATAGCTTTAAACATATATTATCCCCTTTAAAGTATATTTATTAATAATAAAATATTAATAATTGTATAAAAAACCCTAGCAAAAAAATAAATTATAAAAAAATAAAACTAATATTAATATATTATAAAAAAAACTAAAATAATAGCTTAATTATTTTTAATAACGTTAATTATAATTATAGAACTAAAACTAATTATAAATATATACTTTATAAAAAAATTATTATAAAATTTAAAAAAATTTATTAATTTATATATTAAACTAACTAATAAAATAAAAAATAATAAAAGTTATAATATTTGTATAAATATAAATATAATAAGCATAAAAAAGCTTAAAGCTAAAAAGCTTAAATAAAAAGTTTAAAAATAAATATAATAAAGCTTTTAAGTTAAAAAAACAAACGTTATAAGCTTTAAATAAAATAAAAGTTTTAATAAAAAAGCTAAACTTAAAAAAAAAAAAAAAAAAGCGTTATTTTAATATTAGTATAAAAAAGTACTAAAAAAAACAATAGTTATTAAATCTTAATTTAGTACTTTTTTTAAAATATATAATTAATTATAAATGCTTTAAAATATTATATATAAAACGAACTTAATAGCGTGTAGTTTGTTAATTTTAAAGTTGTTAAATTATTAAGCTAAGTTTATACTAGACGTTGTTTTAAAAATAACGTCCTACGGATAGTATCTAGCTTACTAAACACTGTTTTAAAGACAGTGTTTTTAAAATAGCGTTACATTTTGCTAGCTTTAAGTAGCGCGTATTAAGCTTATAAGCTTAATTATACTTTATTAAAAATTTTTATTATAAAATAAGAAAAAATTATAAGTAATAAATATAATATTAAAACTTAAATTAAGTTAAAAATAGCTAGTATTTAGTTTATATAATAAGTGTTATATTGTTTTAGCTAGGATAAAAAAGCTGCCGTTTTTTTTAAGCTATACTAAAGGCTGGTAAGCTATTAGGGGCTAATAGGCTTTTTAAAAGTATTGTCTAGCTTTTATTTTAGTATAGCTAAGCTTATTTAAGTTATTATAGTTTTTTGTTTATAGTTAAACGTTAATATATTATTAGTTATTATATATTATATAAAATATTCGGGGTATAAATATTTTATAGTAAAAAGTAATATTTAATAAATTAAATATTAATTAATATAATAATATATTAAAAGTATTTTATTAATTATAAATAAAAATAATATATTATAAATAATAAATATAATATTAAAATTTAATTTAAGTTTAAAAGCGGCTAATATTTAGTTTATATAACGGGCGTTTTACTATTATAGCTAGGGTAAAAAGTAATAGCGTATAATTTATTAATTTTAAAGTTGTTAAATTACTAAGCTAAGTTTATACTAAACGTTGTTTTAAAGATAACGTCCTACGGACAATGTCTCTAAAATAACGTTACAAAAAAGCTATTGTTTTTTTTCCCGAGCTATTTTTAAATATAATTTAAGCTTTTATAAATATTTATTGCGGTATTTAAATCTTTTTATTTTTTAAATTTATAATTATTTGTTAGTTTACTTATTTTTATAAATAAATTTCGGCGTATTTATTACTAGTTTAGTTTAATAAATAATACTTTTTTTTAATTATATTTAAGGCTAATTTTTTATAGTTATTAAAAAAAATTATTTGTTTTAAAACAAAATATTAATTAAAAATATTAACATTATATAAATAGGAAAAAAATTAAAGTATAAAATATTAAAAACTTTTTTTTTACCGGTTTTAAATTGTTTTAATAAAAAAAAGCCGGACTTTTAAAAGGTTATTTTTTAGCTATTATATAAATTTTTTTTATTAAAATTATAAACGGTATAAAAATTAGCTTATTTAACGTTTAATTAATATAAATAACTAAAGGCCCCTTAATTTAGGGGCAAAAATACTTGAGTTTTTAAGAACTACATATTTAAATTAATAAATAAGTTATAGTTACCGGTTATGCTAGTTTGCTCTTTTTTAATAAGTTATATATAGTAAAACCTGCTATTTATTTTAATTTATTAACTATAGTATTTTGTTTTTTGCGTAACTATATAATTACGTTATAAAAATATTCGGCCGTTTAATTAATAGTAGTAATAAATTTGCTTATAAATATAAACGTTAGTATATAATATCTTTTATATATCTGTTTATTAATAGTAGTAATATATACTAAAATTATACTATTGCTTTATAATTAAATTATAATTTTAAACTATAAAGCAAAATTAAAAAATTAAATTATAATAAATAATAATTTTTACTTTAGGTAAAAAAACTTATTACGATATTAAAATCTTAAAACGATTTTTAATTTAAATAAAATTAAAAAAATTTTTAATAAGTATAAGTTGTTATTTAAATCCTAAATATAATTATAAGCTATTTTTAATTTTAAATATAACTATAAGCTATTTTAATTTTAAGTATAATTACGAACTTTATATTTTAAATAATAGCGCTATTGTAAAATATACTAATTTTTATAACGTATTAACTTTTATTTTTTCGAAAAAAGTTTAAACTTACCGATAAATTTAAAAAAAACCTTATAAATTAGCTAAAACGTTTAAAAAAAAAACTTTTCGAAAAAAGCTTAAATTTGTTAACAAATCCGAAAAAAACTTTATAAGCTAGCTAAAACGTTTAAAAAAAAAAACTCGAAAATTTAAAAAACTATTTTATAATCGATCTAAAGCCCTAAAATCCTCGGAAACCTAAAAACTGCGCTTAAAATATATATAATAAAATAAAAAACAAATAAAAAAAATTATAAACGAATACCCCGTAAAAATACCGCTATATTTATTACGCTAATATAACGGCTAATTTTATAACAACTATATTTTTTTAAAAAATAGCTTAATAAAAATTATATTTAAACAAAGTTATAATAGTAGTACCGTTTATAACTTAAAATAATAAATATTTAAATTAATATTAAATTAAAAAAACAAAAAAATAAAATAACTATAAATATAATTAAACAAATAATATTAATAATTACGTTTAATATAACGTATAATTATTAAATAATTAGTTTAATAAAACATATAATTATTAATAATTAAATTTAATATAAAATTAAATTTAGTAATTTATAACAAAAAAAAAATCAAAAATAAACTTTATAATTTATTTAATTATATTATTTTTAATATAAATATTTAATTTTAAATTATTTTATTAAATTTATATATCTATATAATAAAAATAAATACTAAGAACTAAATAATATAATAATAATAAAAAAATAAAAAAGTTCTTAATTTAAGAAAAAAAATTTCCTATTTAAAATATAAAAAACAAAAATTTTTTATTAACAAAAACTTTTTTTTATTTAGTTATACCTCCTTTATAAAACTCAAACATTATTAAACTAAAAATTTTATTAAACTTAAGCGAAAAGTTATTAAAATTTTTAGTTTTATTTTAGTTAAATTAACTTAACTTTTTATAAAAATATTTATTAAATTTATTATTTTTAACGTAATTATTAATAATAAAAAACCTTTAATTATATAATAAATATTATTAAAAATATATTAATATAATAAAAGCTATATAATTATATTGTAGTATATAAAAGTATAAAAAAATCTTACCTTTTTTTTTTTTTTTTCTTTCTTTTTTTTTTTTTTTTTTTAAAAGCGTTTTTACTTTTTATTTTTAAAGCCGGCTTAACCGCTTTTACTAAAAAAAAATTTACCTAGAATTTTTTTTATTAAAAGTTAAATAAATTATATTAAATTAAAAAATAAAAAATAAAATAAATTAAAATAAAAGCTATTTTATAAATAGTGCTTAAAATTTATTATAAATAAATATTATAAGTAAGCATAGCTAAGTTAGCTTAGTTAGTAAACGTTAACCATATTTATTATAAGTATTAATAAATAAATTAATATTAATTAATAAAAAATAAGTTTAAATATAAAATATTAAAATAATACTTTAATATATATAGTAAATATATATAGGCGAAATATTTAGCTACTAGAATTATTAGCTTTTTAATTTTAACAATAAACTATAATTAATTTTTTATATAGTATATTTAATAAAAATATAATAATATTTAATATATATAAATAAATATATAAGCTTAAAAAATAAAAAATAATAGTAAATAAAGATTATTTATATACTTAAATTTAAATAAAAAAATATTACGTATATATTATTAACGTTTATTAAACTTTAGCGGAAAGATTTATATTAATAACTTTTTAGTATAATTTTAAAAATTTTAACGTTATTATTTAAATAGTTATTAGTTAAAATTAAAATTAATAATAATTTTTATATTTTTAAAAGATTTTATTATATTAATTATAAGTTCGGCGATTTTTAATAAAAAAAAGCAAAATAATAGTAATTACGGACTTAAATAAATTATACGTTATTATATTTTTTATTTTTTAGTTTATAGCTTTAAAAATAATAATTTATATAAATATATTTTAAATTAGTAGTTATTTATATATATAAATTATTTATATAAAATAATATATATAATTTTTTTACGTTTAATATATTAATTATATTAATAATAGTTTTATTAAAAAAATATTTATAACTTAAAAAAGCGCTTTTTATTTAGTTTTACTTTTATAGTAATATTTATAGTTATATTTATAAATAGTAAAAATAAAAATTTTATTAGCTAAAATTAAAATATATATTAATATTATTAAAAATAAAAAAAAAGTAAAAAAAAAAATATATAACGTTTAATTAAAAATTTTAAAAATCTAATAATTAAAGTAAAAGTTATAAAAACGCGGGCAAAAACGGTAAATATTAATAATATAAAACTAAAAATTAATTATATTAATATTAAACTTTTGTTTTAATAGTTAATAAAAAAAAATTTTTTAATTTTATAAAAATTTTTTATATAAATATTTAAAATATTAATAATAAGTTAAAAATAAAATATTTTATATTTGCTAGTTTTATTTTAAGCGTTATAAAAAGAAATTTTTTTTTTAAAATATTTTATATTTATTAGTTTTATTTTAAGCGCTATAAAAAAAATTTTTTTTTTTAAATTTTTTTAAAAATATTTTATATTTGCTAGTTTTATTTTAAGCATTAAATTTTTATTAAAAATATTAAGTTTAACTAAGCTATAATATTAGTGTATATATATATTATTTTGTTTATTTTTTAGTTTAAATTTTTTTTTTTTTAAGTTTTAGTTTATATAATATTTATTATTAATAATTATATATTATATTTAATTTAAATATTAGTTTTTTTATAATAACTTTATATAAAAATATAAAATATTAATTATATTTTTAATTTTATTATTTAATTATTTTTTTTTAATTTATAATTAATATTATAATAATAAATATTAAAAATCCTTTTTTTAATTAATTTTTATTAAAACTTAATTTTTATATTTATTAACTAGCTATTATTTTTATACGCTTAAAATATATTAAGCTAAAAAAACTTTTAATAAAATAATATTAAATTTTATAATATTATAATTAGTTTATAATATTCGTATTAATTATTATTATTTAAAATAGCGTATAAAATAAAATAATAAAAAAGTTTTATTTTTTTTATAAAATTTATATTTTAAAGCTTATAAAAAAGTTTTAAATATATATATAATAATTAAATAATAATTTAGTTTTTATATTATACGAATAAAAATATAGTTTTTTATTATTAAATAATAAAATATATTAAAATAGTTTTTAATAAGTTTAAATATTAAATAAACAAAAATAAAAATAAAAATTTAATAAAAAATATATAATATTTTAGAAAAAAATAAATCGGTTAAAAAAAGCTTATTAAAAAACGCTAGGTTATATTTTTTAGCAGCTTTTATAGCTATTTTAATTATTAGTTATTTTAATTTAACTACGAAGTTTTATTTATAAATTAAACGTTTTAAAGTTAATTAAATAATTTAGCTATAAAATAATTTAAATATCGCTAAAAGTTTTAAAAAACGTTAATAATAATAATTTGTTTATTATTTTTATATATAGCAAAAAAAATAAAAAATTTAAAAAGCTAAAGTTATATATTATAAACTATAATTAATTTTTTAGCAAAAATTTTTTATATTATAAATAAAATATTTAGCTATATTTATTTAAAACTTTATTTAAGCAAATTATTTTTTAATTAAAAAGCTATTATATATAAAAAATAAAAACGAAAAAAGTTTTAATAATATATTAAACGTTTATAAAACTTTAATAAAATATTATACGTTTATTTAAGCTTTAAAAATAATATAATTTAAATATTAGCAATATAAAACGCTAAAAAAACGCTTATTATAATAAAACTAATATTTTAGTTTTAAAAATGCTTTATAAAAGAAGTTATTTTTTAAAGCGTAAAAGTTTAACTAATTAGTTAGTTTTAAAAAGCTAACTTTTTATTACGGATTTAATATATTTATTAAAAAAACTAAATCGATTTAATTATAAGCTATTAAAATTAAATAATAATATAGTTTTATTTAATAAAAATTTTTATATTTTATTAATTATATAAAGCTACTAAAATTAAATAAATAAATATATAATAATTAAAATTATAAAAAATAATATAAATAAAATAAAATATTTTAAAAGCATAATTAGTTTTTATTAATTTTTTTAATTCGTTTTATATATTAAAGCTAATTAAAAGCTTAAAAAATTATTAAGAAAATATTACCCGATTTATAAAACGTTACCGAAAAAGCTTTATTAAAATAATTATTTATTTTAACCGTTTTTATATAAAAAGTTAAGTTTTTAATTATTAAAAAATATTATTTATTATTAAAGCTTATATATTTCAACGATTATTTAAAGTTATTATATTATAATAAATTAAAATAAAGTTAATTTTAGTTTAATAAATATTAATAAATTAAGCTTTTTAATAAAAAACTATTAATATATTAAAGCTTATTATTTAGTAAGTCCGTTTTATTAGTACTAAGGTTTTTTTTTAAGTTTTAACGGAATAGCAAAAGTTCGTATTTTTTAAAATATAAGCTTAAAATTAAAATTATTAAATATAGCTAGTTTAAATAAATTAATATTATTAGTAGCTATTTAAACGTTTTAGTATATTTTAATATTATTAAAGCTAAATATAATAGCTTTTATAAACTATTAAGAAAATTTAAGCCGGTTAAAATTATAACTTTTTAATATTAACTAATTTAATATTAATATTAGTTAAATTAATTAAAAGTAAAACTTTTAGCTTATTTAATCTAGTATTAATATTTTAAAGTATTATATTAGCTTTAAAACAACGTAAAAAAAAAAAGCTTAAAAATAAATCGGTTTATAAAAAAATTATATTATTTATTAAACGGCTAATAACTTATTAATTAAAAAATAAATAAAAGTTTTTAGGCTTAATATTTAAAATAAAATTATTAAAAAAAATCTAAACTTTTAAGCTAAATAAAAGTTTAAAATAAACTAATTTAAAAAAAAAGTAAAAATACTAGTAAAATTATTTATAAATTAAAAAAAAAAATAAAATAATTAAAATAATTTAGTAAATAGTAAAAATTCTTAAATATAGCTAATAAAATAACTATTAAAATAAAAAAACAATATATTTGCTACTATTAAACGTTTTTTAAAAGAATATATAGTAAAAATAACTTTAAGTACTAAAAATATTTTATATAATACGATTTAAATATAAACGGATTAAATTTTAACGATTATTAGCCTTTTTAAAATTAAGCTATTATTAAGCTAAAACAGCTATTTTGCGCAATATATATATTATTTAGCTATAGCTATAAAATAATATAAATACGAATCGATGCTTTTAGAAATAGCTTAGCTTTATATTTATATATTAAAAATCTTAATTAAAAAGTAATAAAAAATAAAAACGCATTAGCGGACGTTTTAATAAGGTTTTTAAGCAAACGAAAATTATATTATTATTATATTAAATTATATATATATATAAATATATAATAAGTTATTTAGTTAAATTATATTAAATTAATTAAACGACCGATTAATAATAATAGTTATTTAGTTTATTATTTATTTTTATTATTTATTTTATTATTGTTATTTATTATTTATAAGTAGCTTAGAAAAGATAAAAATATATAAATTAAAATTGTTCGTACTATATAAAAGTTAAAAATAAAAATACTTTAAAAAAATAAAATTTTAGCATAAAACTAATATTACTTAATAAAATAAAGTTAAAAATAATATAGCTATAATATTAGCTTATTAATTTAATACTGATCGATAAAATTATAACTTTAAAATTAAAAAAATATAGTATTAATAATAAAAAAAAAACAAAATAATGCTTAAAAAATACGAAACTAAAAATATTTATTTTAAAGCGTAACGATTTTATAAAAAAAAACTTTAATAAAATAAAGCAAATAATATCCGATTAACTTTTATTAAAGCTTATTTTAAAAAAACGTAAAACTTATTTAAAAAAGATAGTTTTAATTTTTATTTAAAAGTTTAATAAAAAAAGCTTATATTATATAAAACAAAATAATATTAGTTAATATAAAAAAAACTAACGACCGAAATATTTAGCTTAAATATTATTGTTAATATAATAATAAAAAAAAATCGAATAAAAAACGTTTATATTATTAATATTAATAAAATCGATAAAATAATCAGAAAATTAAAAAAAAATAAAACAATTTCTTAAAAAAAAAAAAAAAATTAAAATAAAAGCATAAAAAAAAATACCTAAAAATATTAAAACTTACTATATACTTTTAGCTAAATAACTTTAATATATTATATTATACCGTTTATAAATAAACTATAAAATAAAGTTTTTTAAAAATAAATCGAAAGTTAATTTAAACTATAATTTTTTATATAAAATATTATAAACAAATTAAAAACTATATAGGAATTTTTAATTAAAAACTTATATAAAAGTTTTATTAAGCTTAATAATATTTTATATAATATATTTATTTATTTATAAAAAAACAAAATAATAAGTTTATTTTATATAAATTATTAAAAATTAAACGAAATTATAAAAAAAACTAATATTTGTTTTTTTTTATTAAAAAAACTTTAGTTATATTATTAAAACAAAAGTTTTACCCGATTTAATATATAATAAACATGTGAAAGTTGTAGCCTTAAAGCTAGGAAATACTATTTATTAACTGCGATAAAAAAAAGAGAAATCTGTGCGCGCTAGCGTGTGCGGAGGGGCTGCTATATAGTGGCTCCGGCTCGGGCCGGAGCTATAACCTAGGTTATAGGCTTACCAGCCTGGCTAACCTGTGATAAAACATTTAATTATTTATATATTACTTAAAAACAAAAATTATATAATATTTTTTAAAAATAATATATATTAATTATTAATATATTATTTAGTTTTATTAATAAACTTTTAATATTTTAATAATATATTAATAAATATTATTTAATTTTTTAAACGATTTTATAATATTTATATTAATAATATTATTATTTATTTAAAAATAATAAAAAAATATATTATTATATATATTATATACTAAAACATTTAATTTAAATAAAATTATAAATTAATTTAAAAAAATCTAAGTTTTATATTATTAAAACTAAGTTTTTAAGCTATATTATTAATACTAAAAAAATTCAAATAAATTTTGCTAAAATTAATATTATATAAAATAAAAAACTTTTATATTAATTAAAAATATATAATTTTTTTAAGATTTTATAACTTTACTAAAATTTTATTAATGCTTAAAGTTATATTATAGCGCTTTTAAACTAATTAATTCGAAAAAATATATTTTAAATAAACTAAAAAATATAAAAAATTATTCTATTAATTTAAAAAAACTTTAATAAAAATTTTTTTACTAAAATATTTTAATTATAATTTATTAACGAAAATTAAAACTAATTTATTTAATAACGTTAGTTTTAATATATTATTATAACTATATAATAAAACTTAATATTTATAATGTATTTTTTAAAATATTTTATAATAATTAAATTATACTAAATATTTATAATAAAAAATTATTAATAGTTTATATTATTTTAAAAAATAAAAACCTAAATTAATTAATAACTATAATAAGCTTTTTTAATATTATTAATAATTAAATATTAAAGTTTTTTAGCGAAAAATAATATTTTAACTTAAAATAAACTAATATAATATTAACTTTTTTAAAATATAATTTTTTAATATTATATCGTTTTAATAAAATAATATATTAACTAACGTTTTATTATAAAAATTAAAAACTTAATAATATAAAAAGCTAAAAAAAAACATAATATTATTTTATAATATTTTAGCTAATAAATAATATAATATAACTAATTTTTATATAAATAAAATTATATTAAATAAATTTTATTAAAATATATAATAAACTAAATATTTTTATAAAACTATAATTAATTAAGTAAATTTTTAAAAACAAACTATAAAAGTATAAATATAAAAATTTACTATAACGAACTAAAAATAACAAACTAAAAAATTTATAAAAACTAAAAAATAAATTAATTATATTTTATAAACGTTTAATTATTTTCGATTTTTATATTTAAAATACGCTTTATTAAAAACCGTACTATAAAATACTTATTATATATTTTAATAAAAATAAAACGCGTAAATTTATTATTAAACGTTATTAATAGCTTAAATTAAATAAAAATTATAATCGTTATATAGCAAATTATATAAAATATAAGTTTATTAAAATATTTAAAAATAAAACTTTTAATAAATTTATACTTTTTTTAATATTTAAACGTAACGTAATATATAAGCATCCTGTACATATAAACATCTTGCACACTTTTTCTATTTTTATACCTTTTATTTTTATTTCTAAATATCTTAATAATTAATAATAGCGCTATTATATGAAAAAAACAATCTATAGTTTATATTACGAGCTATAAAACGCGACAAAAATTATTATTATAATATGTTATAAAAATTTATAACGTTTTTTAATCGACTTTTTATACACGTTATAATAGAATTTTATTTAAACAAACTAAATAGCTAATAATATATAAATTATTAAAATTCGAAAAAAAATTAATTATACGATATATATTTAACCTAAATACGCGAAAATTTCCGTTTAAATTAAATAATATTAAAAATATAACTAACTACTTATTACGTAAATATAACGCGTTATTTATTAAAATTAACTAAACTTTAAACTTTATATAATAATTATTTAATTTTTAAACGTATTTTAACCGCCGAATTAATTATTAGCGAATTTTATATAAAAATCCCGATAAATATTAAAAATAGTTTAAGCTTATATAAAATATAATTATAGCTAAAAATATTTAAAAAAAAAATTTATAATTTTAACGAAATAAAGTTTATAATAAACTAAATATTATTTAAAATAATTATAACGTTATACGAACGTTATAAATAACTAAAAACTATTTAATAAAATAATTAAAAATAAATAATATTATTTACGCTATTTTATTATATAGCTATTTTATTTTGCTATATATTATTTTAGCTAGGTTAATTTATTTATTATTTTAATATAAAAATAGCTATTTATTAATTTTTTAAAAAATTAAAATATTAAAAAATAGCTAGATTATAAATAAAAAAGTTTAAATTAGATTAAATATTTTAATAATTATATAACGCGTTATATAAAAAATATTTATTGTTTTTAATTTTAAACGGCTATAAAAGTTATTATTTTATTAAATTTAAATTATACGCTAAAAAATATAATATTATTATTTTTTATATACCCGCTTATTTATTATATAAACTTTAGCTTTTATATTATTTTAATTTTTTAAAATAATTATATAATAAAAAAATCGATAAATTAGCCTAAGTTTATATTTTATATTAAAAAAAAAGATTTTTTACGTTATTTTTTATTATATATAAAGCTATAATAATATTAGAAAATATTAAAAAAAGCTTTTAAAAAGCTAGCTTTATTTTATATAATTTAATAATATTATTTTTAACTTTTGCTTAAAAATTTAACTAAAACGCTTTTAAAGTTATTTAACGGACTTTAAATTTAAAAGTTATAAATATTTTATAACGCGAAAAATATTAAATTATAAGCTTAATATATTAAATTAAAAGTTATATAATATTAAAACAGCTTTTTATAGCTATTTTAAATAAATTAATTTAATCGTAAAAAAATAAATATATTAAAATATTAAGTTATACTATTTTAATTTAAAATAGCTAAACTTTAAAAAATAAATTATAAACTAAGCTAACGTTATTATATAAAAAATAAATAAATCTAAGTTAAAAAAGCATTTATTATATAAAAAAAATAAAATTAAAAAACTAAAAAAGCTATTAAAAGTTAAATAAATAATAAAATATAGTCAGATAATTATTATACAAAAAAAAATTATAAATAAATAATACTATAAAATTTATAGCAAGCCCGGATATAATATACATATATATTAAAACAAAATAAAACATCTAGCAAAAGCAATTCCGATTAGTTTTAATTAATTTTTTATATATTATTAAGTTATATTAATTGTTTATACGAAGGTACAAAAATATACAGGATGCTTATATATATAAGATGCTTATATATTACGTTATATAATATTATTTTATTATTAACTTTAAATAAATACTTAAAAATAAATATAAATATAATAACGTATTAGTTATTATAAACCGCTTAAATAAATAAGCATAAATTATACTTTATATATAAAAACAACCGTAAAAAATACTATTAAAATATACTATAAAAACCTTTTTAAATTTTTTGAATATTTATAACCGTAACTTTAAACCGCAAACTTTAATTTATTTCCGCTTTTATAAATAAACTATATAAATTAATAAATATAAAAATATATTAACTACTATAAAATACTATAAAACTATAAAATAAACAAAAATTATAAATAAATATATTAACTAAAAATTATAACTATATATAAATTACTATTAAAATAATTAATTTAAACGTATATTTATTATAAATTATATATAAACTTTAATTTTTTATGCTTTAATAAAATTATTATTTTATAAAGTAAAAATAAATTTTTAATATTATTTAATTTCGATTAAAAAACTAAACTATAAATAAAAAACTATAAAAGCTTTTTATAAAAAAAAAATTCGAATAAACGTATAAAAAAAATTAAAAAAAATAACATAATTCGTTATATTAACTAAAAAAACTTACGTTATATTTAAAAGCGTATAATTAACTAAACTAATAAAAATTAATATAAACTTAACTTTAATATAAAAAACTATATATTAATCTTAAAAAAAAATAATCCTAAAAATAAATCGCTTATTAAATAAACTAAACTTTTTTATAATATAATAAAGTTTAAAATATATAAAAAAAACAAAAACATTTTTATAAATATTTTTATAACCTAAAAAATATTTAATTAATATTATATAAATTAACTATAAAAATATTTAAATAACCCGTTATTAAAACAAAAAGCAAAAAATTTAAAAAAAAAAATAATCGAACCTAAAAATAAAAAAAGTTTACTATTAAAAAAATAAACGTTTTAATTATATTATTAAAAACTATAATATTAAATAAACTAAAAAAATTAAAATTTTAATATATATAATATTTATAAAAAACTTTAAAATAGCGCAAAAATATTAAAAAAATTTTACAAAATAAACTTTAATTTAATAAAACCTTTAGTAAAATTGCAAATATATTAAAAATAGCGCAAAATAATAAATTTAATAAGCTATATTTAAATAATAATAAAGCTATAGCTCAAAAAAAAAATAACGCGAAAAAAAACGCATAAATAAAAAAAACATAAATATTACGCATATTTAAATACTATTAAGCAAAAAAACTTTAAACAACGTATAAAAAAACTAATATAATAATTTAACGGTATAAAAGCTTTGCGAGAATTTATATTAATAAAAACCCGAAGCAATCCTTTTTTTCGCTAAAAAGCAGTTATAACTTTAACCCTAGTTAAATCACTTTTTTTTTTTTCGAAAAAGGGTAGTTATAAATCTACAAGCTTTAATAGCTATGTTTTACTACTAGCTATAGCACCCGTAATCCTTATTTACTACTTATAATAACTACTACTTATAATAAATATAAAATTAGTTATAATAAATAAAAGCAAGCACTAGCAATAAATATAGCTGCTTTACGCGAATATTTAAACAGTTGTTTATAATATAAACTTAAACCTTTTTTTTTTTTTCTTTATTTATAGATTTTATATATATATTATTATATTAAAGCCTTGTTTTTCGAGTGTATAAAACGTAACTATAATTTAATTTAACGATTTATATTTAAAATATTTTATATTTATATAGTTTTTATTATTATTATTATTTTTTATATTAAATTTTAATATATTTTTATATATTTTTTATAATATTAGTATTTTTTTTAAAAAAAGTTAGTTTATAAGTATTTTTTAATAATATTTTAACTTTTTTAATATTATTAGCTTTTTTTTAGCGCTAAAGTTTTTTATAATAAAAAATAAACTTTAAATATTAAATAACGTTATAATATTTTAAAGCTATAATAATTTTAATAGCAAAAAAAATTTTTTTATTTTTTAATAGTTATATTATTATTTAATAAAATAAATAATATTTATAATTGTTATAATTATAGTATTATTTACGTATAAAGTTAATATTTTAGTATTAATTACGTATAATAGTTAATTATTAACTATAATATTAATTATTCGTATTATAAAGTTAAGCTAGTATTTTTGCCCGATTTAGTTGTACGGTATATTATAGTAGAATTTTTTTCGTATAAAAAAATTTTTTATATAAAAGCTTAATTTTCGTATAAATAATTAAAAAAATAAATCGATATATATTAATATTTATTTTATTTATTATTATATAATATATATTTTTTAACTATTTAATATTAATTAATATTTTTAGCTAAAAATATAAATTAATAAAATAAAAATAAAATTTAAACTTAGTTATATAAGCTGCGTTTTTATATTATATTTTAGTTCTTTTAATATTATATTAATAAAAAAAATAATTATTTTAACGTATTTTAATACTATATTTTTATATAAAAATTAATAGCGCGTAATTATTTTTTTTAATTATTATTATATAATTATATAAAAGTTTATAATATAATTTAATAACTTTTTATCCGTAATATTTTCGAATATAATAAATAATAATAACTAATTATATAATAATTAATATAAATAAACGTATAAAAATGCTATATTTTTAAAAAAGCAATTAAAATAACTTTTTATTTTTTTAGCTAATATTTTATATAATATAACTAAAAAAATCGCTTAAAAAACTAATATACTTTTAAGTTTTATACGAAAAACTATTAATTTTATATATATAAAAATATTTTATAAACTTTAAAATAATTATTATAAAATAAATTAATATATAAATAATATATTTATATATAAAATATAATTATATTTTATATAATTTAAAAGATTTTTAAAAATATTAATAAAAAATTCGAAATAATAAAACTTAAAATATTTAATAAAATTAATATTTAAATTATTAAGAAAATTTATAACGTTTTTATATAAAAAATATTTTAAATTAAAACTTATAAAATAATTAAAAAAAACTATATTATATAAATTATAAAAATAAATATATTTTAACGTATAAACTTTAAATTTTTATATAATTATTTCGGATAATATTTATATTTTTTATATTAAATTAATAACTTTAAAATTAATAAAGTTTTTTTATATAATAAAATAATTTTACGATTTTTTTTTTAAACAAAAAAAATAAAAAAAAAATAAAAAAAAATAAAAAACAGCTATAAAATAACCTATATATAACTAAAAGCTAGCTTTTTAACTTTAAATAATAAACATTATATAAAAAAAATATTAAAAATAAAGTTTTAAAAATTTTTTATAACTATTAAACGTTATTTATTATTGTTTTAATTAATAATTTATTTTTTATATAAATAAAAAATATATTATATTTTTAACGTAGATAGGCCGTCGGCCCTACAACAGCTATTAACGGCTGGCGGAACTAGCTATAGTTAAATATATTTAAACGGGATAAATAAATGCTACGCACTTTTAATATAATAACTATTTCTTTTTGTTTTTTTTTTTAGTAATAAAATAAAATATTAAAAGAAAAAAATCTTTTACGAGCGGTAAATACGTTTAAAAATTAAAGCTTAATAGCTTTTTATAAAAAATATTTTATATAACGATTAATATTATTATATTTGTTTTATTTATTAATTGTTTGTTTAATTAAAGTAAATAAAGCTTAAAGTAGTTATTTATAAACGTTTTATTTAAAAATGCTTTTTAAAACTTAATTTTCGAAAATATTACTTAGATTTAAATAGTTCGCTAATAAAGCCTTTAATATTTATTTAAAAGCGATTATTTTAATAACTAGTTAATCGTTTAGCTTTTATAAATATAATAAAACTAGCGTAAATAATATTTAATTTTAATTTATATAAATATTTTAATAATATTAAATTATTGTTTAAATAGTTATAATAATTTATTTAATAATTTAAAAAAATTAAATATATTTAAAAAATATTGCTTTTATTTAAAGTTATTTATGCTATTAATATATTTTATATTAAAAAAGCTGCTATTTTTATAAATTTAAATATTAAACTATAAAAAATTGTAAAAAAAAGTATTAATAATATTATTATAGCAAAAAACTTATTAAAACTATAATAATTTTTTAAAGATTAATATTTAAACTGCTTAAATAATAATAAATTTAAAAACTAAAAACTTAATATATATTAATTAAAAAAAATAAGTTTTTTATTTAATACTATAATTATATTTAAAAAGCTATAAAATAAGCAAAAATTTAAAATACGCTTAAAATTAATATTATACTAAATAGTAAAATTATAGCTAGATTTTTAATAAAAATACTTTTTATAAATAATTATTTTAAATTTATTAATAGTTTTAAAAATTATAATTTATATTAAAAAGCTTTGTTATAAAAAATTATTAAAATTAAAACGCTAAAAAATACTTTAAAATTATTTAAAACGCTTTAAAAATAATTACTAATAAAGCTAAAATAAAAATAAGTATATAAAATAACAAAAAATAAAACGATTTATAAAATCTTATATAAAACTTTAAATATTTTTATTAAACAAGCTATTAAAAACTTTATTTTATTAAAACAAGCAACCTAACTGCTCCTATCGATTATTAAACCCTTACTTTTATTTCTAACTATTTCCGATCTACTACGCTCGAAATTACTTCTTTAGTCGGCCTATTATAACGTAGTATACCTTGCATAAAAATAAATACACTAGAAAAATCGAATAAACTAATCAGCGGTTAAATATTATAACTATTACCGGACAAAGTATATCTCGAAAAACTGCTTTCACGCACACCCAGTTAAATCTAATAAAAATTAGCAAAATAATATATACAATAGCTATAATAATAGCTATACAAGCAAAAAAAAGTATAAAAGCTATAGCTTATATAACCGAAAAATTACTAAAGTTAATAAACTATTTTCGAAGCAATTATTATTTATAAATTATTAAACTATTTATTAGTTAATAGCTTTAAAACTTTAAAAAAAATAAAAAAATCTATTTTTATTATAATAAAAAAAGCTATATATAGCTATAATATATATTAAAACAAAATAAATAGCTATAATAATAAAAATAACCTATTTAAAAACAAAAATATTATTAGTATATAAGTTTATATTTATAAAACTTTATTTTTAAAAAGTTTAGTTTAAATTAGTTTAATTATATTATAACGTATTTATTAAAAAAGTAAAAAAAATACTTATTTATAAATAAAATATTTAATTCGTATAAAACGTTTAATATTTATAATAATTTAGTTATAATAAAATTTTTTTTAAAATATTAAACTATTTATTATATAAAAATAATAAAAATAATATAATTTTAAAATAAAATTTATAAAACTTTATAGCTATATTTTAAACTATATTTAATATTATAATAAAACTAGCTATTAAAAAATATAAAGCTTTAAATAACGTTTTAGTTATAAATTTAATAAATAATAAAATAATTAAACGTATATTTAAACCGTATAAAATATATAATTTAAATATATTACTATAATTATTAAAAAAAATTAAAAGCTAAAAAAAAAAAATATAATAAATTATAAAACTTTTTTATAATAAATTAAATATTTATATTTTTTATAAACTTTTTTTAATTAAGTCCGGATTTTATTTATAATTTTAAATATTTATTAATGCAAATAGAAAAAAAAGCTAAAAATATAGCTAAAAAATATACTAAAATAAAAACTATAATTTTTATAATAAAAGCATTAATTATTATACTATTAAACGTATATAAATAATTTTAAGTATTAAATTTATTATCGGAAAAAAAATTATAATAAATATTATAAAAAAAAACTTTAATTAAATAAATTAAAAAATAATATTAATTTTATTTATTTTAATATCGTTAAAAATTTTAATATTTTAATCTACTAATTATTTATTATAAAAATAAAGTTTATTATTTTATTAAATTTAAACAAACAAACTAAAAAAATTAATAAGTTCGTAATATTTAATATAATAATTATAAATATTATTGTTTTATATAAATAATAATATAATTATTAAAAAATAAAAAAAATACTTTTTATTATTAAAATTATTATAGTTTTAGGATATTATAGCGTTATTTAATATTTAAAGCTTTTTTTTATTATAAAAAACCTTAGCGCTAAAAAAAAACTAATAATATTAAAAAAGCTAATAATATTATTAAAATATTTATAAACTAATTTTTTATATAAAAAAAATATTAATATTATAAAAAAATATATAAAAAATATATTAAAATCTAAATAAAAAATAATAATAGTAGCAAAAACTATATAAATATAAATATTTTAAATATAAGTTGTTAAACTAAATTATTAGTTTTAATTTAATTAGGTTGGTAAATCGGCTAATATAAAGATATTATTTATTTTTTTAAATTACGTTTAGTTAAAAGCGTACGTACTATATTTAAAATAATATATCCGGAAAAATAAATATATAAATAGCTTTATAATTTTATTACGTTAGCTTAATTTTAATATATTATATTTAAATTAGTTTATTATATTAAAAAAAAAACAGGTTATATAACGTATAAAAAAAAACCGAAAATTAAATTTTTTATTAATTAAAAAATAATACGTTAATTAATTATATTAAAAAAAAATACTTAATAAAATAATATATAAATAATAATTATTTATAAAACCGCGGTTTAGCTTTTTAATACTAAAATAAATAATAAAATATTATATATATTTAATATATATATAGAAATTATAGCATAATAAATATTAAAAATATAATAAAACTAACTAATTTTTTATATATAAAATAAAGCTAAAAATAAAATAAAACTATAAAGCAAATTAGCTAAACGATCTTAGTTATATTTAAACTTATATTAATTAAATATTTTAACTAAATAATATATTAACGTAAATATATTTAAATTTATTATTATAGCTAATAAAAGTTTTTTATACTAAGTAGCTATATTAATGTTAATTAATAAAAATAAAAACGTTATAATATAAAAACTATAAAAAAAGCTTTAATTTATATTAAACTATAGCAAATAAAAAAAAACTTTTTAAATATTAGTTTTTTTTATTTATAAATATATATAAAAACTAAACATTTTTATAATTAGTTTATATTATAAGTTTAACTTAAAGTATAAATATTAATTAATTATAATATATTTAAATTATTATTATATTAATATTTAAAATATTTAAGTTTTTTAGCTATAGCTTATAAAAATATTATAAAGTATTTAATTAATTATATATTTTATATTAAAAATAATAAAAATTATATTTAAACTTATATTTAATTTTTAACCCGAACTATTTTTTATAGCTTTAAAAACTTTAAACGTTTTTTTTTACGCTATAAAATATATTAATATATATTTAAACTATATAAAATAATAAAAAACAATTAAAATAAATCGAATATTATTTTTGCTAAAAATATTATAATTAAAATTAAAACTATTATTTAAAAAATATTTATTAAATATAAAAAATAAAAGCTTTAAAAATAGTTTTAAAATATATAATAAAATAATAATTAAAAAAAACAAAACTAAACGTTTTTAAAGCTAATTAATATTAAAAAATTAAAAAAAATAAAAAAGTTTATAAAAACTATAAGCTTTATTTATAAATAAATAAAAAATTATTTTAAAATAGCTTAATTTTAATATATTTTTAAAAAATATATATAATAATAAAACTTAATAAAATATTTATTTTTAAATTATTAAACTTATTAATAACTACTGCTATAAAAATATATAATTATATTATAAATTAATTTATTAAAATATATTTTAATATATTTGCTTATAAAAAAATATTATATTTTATAATATTAAAAAAAAATACTTAAGCTTATTATATAATAGTTTTTTATTTATTTTAACGTAAAAAAATTATAATATTTATAAAAAAAAACTATATATTATTATAAATTTTGCTATAAATATAAAAAATATTTAAATCTAAAAATATATTTATATTTATATAGATTATAAGCTATTTATTTTTTTTCTAATATCGCTAAATATTAAAAATATTTATATAAAATAAGCAAATAAGCTACGGTTTTTAAACGTTTATTATATATATTATAAGCTTAAAAAATATAATAGCGGATATATATTATTATTTATTTTTTTTAAATAATTTTTAAATAATTTATTATATTATTAAAAATATAATAAAATTTAAAAAATAAATTTAAAAAACAGAATAAATAAATATTAGCAAATATTATTAAATATATAACCTATAAAAAAACGTTTATTAATAAACTATACAAAAAATACATTATAGCGTTTAAACTAGCAAACTATAAAATTAATTAAATAATTTTAAAAAAAAATACAAAGCTTATATAATATATTATTTAATAACGCTAAATATTAATTTACTTTAGATTTATTATTATATTTTTTAATAATAATTTAATATTAATAATATATTAAAAATAAGTTTATTTTTTTTAATATTTAAACGTATAAAAATATTTATATAGGTTAAAAAACCTAATAATTAAAAAAATGCTAAAATATATAGTACTAATATTAAAACTAAAAACTTTAAAATATAAAACAATTAGCTAAAATATTATTTTAAAACTACTAAAAATAATATTTTATATAAAAAAAATATTAAACATATTATAATAAATATATAACTTATTAAATTATTATTATATTTTAATTACTTTAAAAAAATAAACTAATTAATATATTAGCTTATTATAGCTATAAACGCTATAAATATATATTAAAATATTTATAATACGCTTATTTTAATTTTAAAAAAATAATAATATTCGATTTATTTATTATTATTTATAAACTATTTTAAATTATAATAGTAAACTTTATTAAATTTTTTTAATATTTATAAAAAAACTAATATATTTATTATATAATAAACTATTTTAGTTAATATAGATATTATTTTACGATCGATTATATAGCTAAATAATATTCGTTAAAATAAAACGTTAAACTAATAAAACAGGTATTCTACCGCTAATATTATATATTAACCTAAAAAGCGCTTTTACTTTATAAAACTTTTAAATCGTATAAAAAAAAAAAATAAAAATAATTAATATTTTATTAGTTTTATATTAAAACGTTAAACTAATAAAAATATTTAATAAAATAGCATAAATAATATTTAATAAATAATAATTTTTTTATAGCTTAAATAAATAATTTAAAATATAAAAATAATAAATCGTAAAATATAAAAATTTTATTATTAATAAAATATTTAAACTTTAAATATAAAAACTATTAAATATAGCTTAGCTAAATTATTATAAATATTATTTACGAAAAATATTTAAACAAATATATTTACTATTTAATATTATTAAGCTAAAAATAGCCCTAATTATAAATAAGTTTAAATTATTAAATAAAAAGTTATAAATAACTTAATAGTATAATATATTAAATAATTTTAATATTAATTAAAAAAATTAAATAAATATATAAAAATATCTAAACAAAAAAGCAAGCTTTTTATAACTAAATTATAATTTAAAATTAAAAACTTAGTTTTTATTTATTAAAACAAAAAATAGCTAAAATTAAAACCTAAATAAAAAAAGCTATTTAAACTTACGTTATAAATAAAAAAAAATTATATACTAAAAAATCTAAATAAATTAAAAGTTATAAAAAAACTAAGTTTTATAAAAATTTATTAAAATTATTTATATTAAAAAATAGTTACTTATAAACAAAAAAAATAAAATATATATTACCTTTAAAATAATCTATACGTAAACCTAGATAGATCTAGATCTAAATATCTAAAAAGCGCGGGGGCGCGCTAGTATTTGCCCCGGACTAAATAGGCCGTCGGCCCTACGACAGCTATTAATAGCTAGCGGAACTAGCTGCAGCTAGACATATCTAGACGGGACAAATAGGTACTACGCACTTTTAATACAACAACTATTTTCTTTCGCTCCTTCTTTTTAACGTATAATAAATATTTATGTAACGCTATTTTAGAGATACTGTCTCTAAGACAGTGTTTAGTGAGCTAGACATTGTCCGTAGGACGTTGTTTTTAAGACAACGTTTAGTACAAACTTAGCTTAGTAATTTAATAACTTTAGAATTAATAGACTGCACGCTATCAATTTAGTTTTTTAAAAAAATTTTAAACTTTAAAACAATTTATTATTATTAATATACTAAATATAAAGTACTTTTATTTAAAATTTAGATTTTTTTTATATATAATATTTAAAACAAAGCTATTTTATTTATAAAATATTATATTTTTTTAAAAACTTAATAAAAAAAAGAATTATTTAAAAAACTATATAATTTATTTATAATAAAGTATATAATAATTCGTTAATTATTATTAAAGCTTAAAATATAAAAAATTAGTTTTATATTATATTTTTTATATATTAACTATTATATAAAAAATTTATATATTATATTAGTTTTAATTTATTAATAAAAAAATATATAATATTATAAATATATATTTAATATAATTATAAACTATAATTAATATTAAACTAATTAAACTAATATTATTTTTATATAAATATATAAATAAAAAAAAAATTTATTTTATATAAAATATTAAAAATTATAATTAATAAGCTATTTAAAGCTTAAAAAATATTTAAAGCAAAATATTTAAAAGAAGTTTATTTAAATATAACTATTATATACGCGTATAAAAATATCCTAAAATTTAAAATAGTATTTATTTTTTAAAAACTTATATATAAAAGATTTTTTTTAAACTTTTATTTATATTTTTAAGTTAAAAAAAACTTATTAATTCGGTATTTCGTATAAAAAATAAAAAATTTTTATTATATAAATCGATAATATAACTAAATTAACTATTATTTTATATAATATAAAATATTATATAATATTTTAAAAATTTTTAAAAATATATACTAGCTAAAATTATATAAATAATTATTTCTTGAAAAACTTATATATAAATAAAAATGCTTTATTTATTAAAAAAAAAAATACTAGTTAACTAATTATATTTTTTAAAAAAGATTTTGCGCGAAAAATTAATATTTTAATATATATAAAATAATATTTGAAAATAAACTAATATCCGAAAAATTTTTCATTTATTTAATTAAATATAAAAGCTACTTAAAATATATAATATAAAAAAAAGAAATTCGGATATATAAAATAAAAACGTTATATAATATATTATAAATAATATATTTATATATTATATAAAAAAATATTTAGTTAATAATTATAACCTAGTTATTTAATCTATTTATATTTAATAATTAATATTATATAAATATTAAAATATTATTTAAAATATAAAAGCTTTGAAATTTTATTATAAAAAAACTATAAAAAAAGCTTATATATAAAAAAACCTAAAACTAGAATTATTTAAACTTTTAAAATAGCTAAAATAAGCTTTAATAAAATTATATAATAATTTCGGTCGATATAATAAAAGTTAATAATTAAATTGGCTATACGATATTTATATTTAAATATTTTTATTTTATTTTTATTTTTTTCAAAAAATATTAATAGCGTATAGTTTATTAATTCTAAAGTTAATAAATTATTAAGCTAAGTTGTTATACTAAACATTGTTTTAAAAATAACGTTTTATAAATAATATTTAGCTTATTAAATATTATTTTAAAAACAATATTTTTAAAATAGCGTTCTATTTACCCCCCCCTAAAAAATAAAACAACGTCCTTATTATTATTATTGCTACATTTTTTTCGATTAAACTATTATTTATATTATTTTTTTATTACTATAATCTTTTTTTTTTCTGCTTTATTTTTATTTTTATTTTTTCTATCGTTATTATTATTTTTATTATCGTTTATATTTTTATTAATAATAACCCTACAGCTATACAAAACCCGTATTTGTTTAGAAAATAAAACAAAAACGTTAATAAAAATCTTTATCGTTTAAAACGTATTAGTTTATTTAAAAAATAAAAACAAAACTATTACAAAAAATATCGGTTTAATATCTTTTGCCTAAAAGTACAAATAAAAATCTTACTTTCGTTTATAAAATAAATATAAATATAAATAAATATTATTATTATTATAAAAAATATCGCTATTATTATAAAAAACATTATTATTGTTATAAAAAATATTATTATTATTATAAGAAATATTGTTATTATTATAAAAAGTATTAATTTAATAAAACTAGTTTAAAATGTTTATAAACTTAAAAAACATTTCTAAACTTAAAAAAATAATTAAAAATATGTCGTAATATAGCATTATATATTTCTGCTTTAATAATATTATTTACTTTTACTTTAATATATATATTTTAATATATTATTTTTAAATAAAATTTAATAATTTAGTTATTACTATTAATAAATCGTTATTATTATTATTATTTTTATTTAATAATTTATAATAACGCTTAGCTATTATTTATAATATATTTATTTAGCGTTATTATTATTAATAGCTTTTTGTTTTTTATAATTTTTATTAGCTTTAATATTATTATTATTAGCTTTAATAAAAATAATTTTTCGTAGTTATTTATATAATATAATATTAATAATAGTTAAGTTATAATTTAAGTTATAACGTTATATTATTAATTATTATAGTTATATTATTAATAAATTAGTTTTAAATAATATTATTATTAATAAAAAACTAATATATTATTAAACAATTAAAATTTTAGTTATATTTTTAAATAATTATATTAGTTAATAGTTTTATTATTTAAAAATCCTACTTTTAAATTTTAACTATTTATTATTTTTTAATTTAAAATTTTAGTTTTTATTTTTTTTTAAATAGCTTTTTTTATTATTATTTTAATATTATGTTATAAAAAGTTTATTTTATTTAATAAGTTTTTATTTTAGCAATATATTTATTAACTTTAGCGCTTAATATTTTATATTATATTTTTTAATTTAATATTTTTAAGCTTTATAGCTTTGATTTTTTTAAACTTTTTTATATTATTTTATTAAACGTTTATTTTAATATTTATTAAAAAATATTTTTTATTACTACTAAAAACTTTATATATAATATTATTTTAAACTTTTATAACGTTTTTTATATTATTTAAACTAAGCAAATTATTTTATTATATTAAATAAAAAATTAATTAAAATATAAAATAAAATATTTTTTTTTATATTATTATTAAATAATTTAATAAATTTATTATTATTTATAATTAAAATTAATTTATCCCGGTTATTAATTTTATAACTAGTTTATTATTTATAGTTATTATTTTTAAATATTAAAACTAATATTTTAATATTTTTATATATAGCTTTAAAACTATAAACTATATAAAACTAGTTTTAATTAAAAAATATTTTATTATATTTAATAAAATATTAAATTTATAAATTACGCTATTAAATATATATAAAGTTTCGATTTTTTCGCGTATTAAAATTTAATTTAATATTAATTATTTTAAAACGTATATTTAAATAATAATATATACTTTTTAATTTTTTTTAACTTTTAAATAAACTTTAAACTTTAAAAATTATTAATTAAAACAATTTGCACTAAATTATTAACTATTTTTTAAATATTATTACTTAATTAAATTAAATATTTTAAAAATATTATTTTTTAATAGTTTTATAATATTATATATTTAATAATAATATCTGTATTTTTATATAATAATAGTTTGTTCTAATTAAATTTAGCTTTTGTTTTAAAGTTTTTTATAAATCTTTAAAATTTCGACTTTATTAATAATAATTATATAATTATTATACGCTTTTTTTAGCTCGCTTTTTTAATTTATTATTTATATTTTATATATATTAAATAGATTTTTTTGCTATAATTAAACATTAGTTCTAGAATTTTTTATTTTATTAAAAAATCGATTATATTATATTAAAATATAAATTTATTCGTATAACCTCGTCCTGGTTAATAAACATTATTTTAAATATATTTATAAAAGTTATAATTATAATATTTAATTATTATTAACATATAATAAATAATAATAATATTTAATTATTATACGTTTGCTTGCAAAATATTGTTTATAATATTTAAATATAATATATTGTTATATTGTACGTTTATAATAATAGTATTAATGTACGTATAATATAATAATATAAATATAAAAATACTTATAGTATTATATAAATAGGTATATATATTATAAAAATATAAAAATAATATTTTAGTAAATATAATAATAATATTATTATAAATATTATTTTTTAATAAAAATAATTTTACTTTACTTAAATATATATTTATTTTTTACGCTAATAATATTTTTAATAAAATTTATATAATTATTTTTATTATATTTATAGTTTTTTAATTTTTAATTTTTTTTATATTTTATTATTTTTAGCTTTATTTTCGTTAAACTAATATTTTAATTTAAGCTTTTTAAGCTTTATTAAATATTTTTTATTATATTTATATATTAAATTAGCGGCGTTTTTTATTAATAGTACTTTTAAATATTATTCGTTATATTAAACTTTAAAACTTTTTTATTTAATTAAATATTTTAATAACGGATATTTTTTAAGCAATTAATTTTTTTAGCAAAAATATTATTAATTTTATATATATTTATTCGTTATTATTTTTTTCGAAAAATATATCTTAATACTAGTTTTCGCTTTTAAAAAAATTAACTTTTTTTATTAAATATAATTATATTATAAATATTATTTTATAAACTTTTTAATATTATAAAAAGTTTAGTTTATATGTTAGTTTGTTTTTTTCGTTAATATAATAAATAGTCCGGTTTTTTATATAAATTATTTAAAAAAGTTTTTTAAGCAAATAATATTTTTTATAAAATCGTAAAAAAACTTTATTTTAATATTAAATTATATAAAATTATATTTAATATTATATTATATTTTAATATTTTTACTATAAATTATATTATAATTTTTACGTTTTATTAATATAATTTTAATATAATTAAAAATTTATAATATTATTAAATACTTTTAAAATTAATAACGCGCTTTATAGCTTAAAGCTTAATATTAATTCGTTTAATAATATTTAATAATTATAAACTTAATATTATATTATATTATATATAATATAAATATAATATTTAATTATATTAATTTTAAATTTATTATTATATAATATTAAATAATAATTTTAATATTTTAATTATATTGTTCGTTTTAATTGTTAGTTTATAAATAATAGTTTATCGATATTGCTAATATTATTTTTATTTTTATTTATAATATTTACTATAGCTTTAATATAAACTTAAAATTTCGGTTTAAAATAAATTTTATATTTCTTTAATTATATAATAATAATATTAATACTAACATAATTATTTATTTTATTATTATATATTTAATATTTTTTAATATTAATAAAGTTTTTTTTAAATTTATATATTATTATTAATAAAATATCGAATATATTATACTTAAATATTTATTAAAATAATTTAATAAATAATATTTTCGGTAGTTTTATAATAAAATCTATTATAACTATATAAAATAATATTAATAGTTTTTAAATTAGTTTTAGTTTATTAAATATTTTTTGCTAATTTATTATATTATTTAAATATTATAAATAATATTATTAATATTTTTTTTTTATTTAGTTATATTATATATTATAAATTTTTAAAGTTTATATATATTTTTTTTAACCCGAAATAATATTTTTATTATATGTTTTTTAAAACATTATTTTAATATACGTTTAAAATATATAATTGCTTTTATTTATTTAAGTATTAAAAATATAAAAAGCTATTTATTATTATATATAAAAATATAACTAATAAATAAAAACAAAAACTATATTTTTTTTTTTTTTTTTATTAAATTTAAAATAATTAATTTATATTTTTTAATCTTATAATTATTTTTAAATCTCCGATCTATATTATATTTTTACTATAGTTTTAACTTTTAGTTTATTTATATATATATTTTTTTTTATAAAATATTTAATTTTATTAACAATATTTTTAAACAAGCTATATTAATATTTTTTATTATTATATTATTTATTACGTTTATAATTATTAATAAACGCAAAAAGCATTTAAAATTAAATTTATTTTTTCCGGAAATATATTTAAATTAAACTAAAACTATAATAAATATATTAATATTATTATTAGCTTTATATTAAGCTTAATAATATTATTAATTATAAATTTATTTAGTTAATAATTTTTATTATTATTTAATAATTAAATATTATTACTAAAATTATATATAATTATATTAAACTTTAAAATTATAATATATTTATATTAAATAAAATATTTTAGCTTTATTATATTATATTAATATTTTTTAAATAATATTTTATTTAAAAATAAAATAAACTATATTAATTAATAATTAATTATTATTTATTCTAGTTTTTATTTATATAAAAAACTATTTTTATTATATATTTTTTTAAAACGTTTAATTTAATAAAATATAATTTAAATAGGTTTTAATATATAAAATAATTAATATTTATTAACTATTTCTATAAATTAAAAAGCTTTTTTTTTTTTCCGTAAGCTTGAATATAATTTTGCTGTTTATTTTTTCGGCTATAATAATAAAAAAAATAGTTTTTACTTTATATATATCGGCTAATAATTTAGTTTTTTTTTTAAAAAAAAAAAAGCTTTTATTAATATTATAAAATAAACTTTTTTAAAAAACTAACTATATTAATATATATTTTAAAAGTTACTAAATTTTAAAGCTATTTTAATTTAGCTATTATTTTTATTTAATTATTTATTATTATTAATTTATAATTATTTATTTATTTTAATAATTTTACTATTAAATAATTATAAATAATTTATTAGTTTTTAGCTTAAATTAATTTTATTATATATATTTAAAATAGCTTTTATATATTAGAAATATTTTTCGGTTATTTTAAAATAAATAATAATATCTTATATAAGCTTTTATATAATATATATAATAAAAGCTTTTTATTTATAAATCGTTATATATAGCCGGAGTTATTTTTAAATTTTATTAATATTATATATAATATTTCTAATTTTTTAAACAATATAATAACTATTTAGTTATAATAATTTAGTTATTAAAAGCTAATAATAAAATTTTTTATACTTTATAATTATTATATAATAATATTTTTAAATTTATATAATAATAGCTTTTAAAATAAATAATAAATAATATTTAAAACTATTATTTTATTTAATAATTATATAATTACTATTTATTTTTTACGCTTATTATTTATTATTTATTATATTATAAATATTAAATATTTAAATAGCGTTAGTTTATTATATATATTATTTTATTTTTATAATATATTTTATTTAAAACTTTATTTATTAACTTTTAATTTTTAATTTTTAAAATATATAGCTAAGCTATAATAATAATTTAATTTTATTAACTTTTAAGTTTTATTTATATTATATTTTTTTTTTTTATAATATTTTATATACGTTATATTTTATTATTTTTTAATATTAATTTTAGTTATTCTATATATATAAATTAGTTATATATATATAATATTATTTTAGTCCGAAAAAAAATCTTTAAAACGTTAAGCGCTAAAAAAAATAATTTTTTAATATATTATATTTAAGTTTATTTTTTATTATTATTTAAACGTTTTTTTTAGTAACGTTTTTTAAAGCTAATATAATTATAATATTATTTATTAAATTAAATTTTTATATAAACTATAAATACGTTATTTTTTTTAATAATAATATTTTTATTTTTATTATTTAATATATTATAATTATACTAGCTTTATTTTTATTATTAATAAATATTTATTTTATTTATAATTTTAAAGTATTTATTTTTGTTTACGTTTAATTTAAATTAGCTTATTTATATATTAATAAAAAAATAACTTTTAAACTTTATTTAAATAATATTACTATTAAAATATTAATATATTTTAGTTCGAATATTAGTTTTATATAAAACTTTTAATATTTAGATTAAAAAAATCTATATATATTAATATTATTATTATTATATATAGTAAAACTATTATTATATATTATTATAATAGTTTTTTGCTATATTTAATTTTTTTTTGCTTCATTATAAATAAAATTGTTAAATTATCGTATAACTTTATTATAATAATTTAGTTTAAAAAATTAATATTAATATTATATTTCGTTTAAAATTCCGTTTTAAATAATATATTTAATCGAAATTTATTTACTAGCTATTATTATTTTTAATTAAACTATTTTTATTTATATTATTTATAGTTTTTTTTAAAATTAATATTAAAATAATATGTTTTATTAAGCTAACTATTTTACTAATATTATATATATTTAAAGTTTATTTAATTTAAATTTATACTTTTAGTATAAATTTTATAATTTTTTATAGTTATTAATATTATTAAATAGTTTATATTAAAATATATTATTATATTTTATATTTTTTTATTTATATATTTATGTTTATATATTAATATAAATAAATATTTAAAATATATTAAAAGTTATTATTTATAATTATAATAATAATATTAAATATTTCGTTTAATATAAAACGTTTATTTTAAAAAACTTCGCTTAATATAGTTTGTTATTTTTAGCTTTATTTGCTAGTTTATTTTAAAAATATATATTTTAATAATATTATCGCGCAATATAATAAACTAAGAATTTTATTTTGTTTAAAAATTTTTTTTATAATTATAATAAATAAAAATATTTATATACTAGCTAATTAGTTTTAAATAGTTATATTAGTTTTAATTAAATAAAAAAAATAATAATTAGTTTATTTTTTTTGTTAGAATATTTTATAAAATTTTTTTTTTGTTTTTTTTTCGATTTTATTATTATAATATAGCTTTATTTTTTTAATTTTTACTTTTAAAACTAAATTTTTAATTATTTAATATTAATATTATTTTATTTTTTATACTAGCAAAAAAAAAGAGCAAAGGAAAAGTAATTGTTGTATTAAAAGTGCGAAGCATTTATTTGTCTTATCTAGATATGCCTAGCTATAGCTAGCTCCGCCAGCTATTATAGCTATTAACGGGTTAACGGCCTATTTAGTCCGGGGTAAACATTAGTGCGCCCCGTGCTTTTTCTAAATTATCTAAGTTATTTAAATTTATCTAAGTCTACGTATAAATTATTTTAAAAGTAATATAGATAAGCTGTCGGCCCGACAATAGCTGTTAATAGCTGGTAGAGCTAGCTATAGCTAGGCATATCTAGATAGGATAAATAGGTACTACGTATTTTTAATATAATAACTATTTTTTTTTGCTCTTTTTTTCTAGTAATAAAAATAAAATACTAAAAGAAAAAATTTTTTGCGAAGCAGTAAGTACGCCTAAAATTAAAGCTTAATAGCTTTTTATAAAAAATACCCTATATAATAATTAATATTATTATTTATTTTATTTATTAATTGTTTATTTAATTAAAATAAATAAAACTTAAAGTAATTATTTATAAGCGTTTTATTTAGAAACGCTTTTTAAGACTTAATTTTCGAAAATATTATTTAAACTTAAATAGTTCGCTAATAAAGTTTTTAATATTTACTTAAAAACAATTATTTTAATAACTAATTAATTATTTAATTTTTATAAATATAATAAAACTAACGTAAGTAATATTTAATTTTAATTTATATAAATATTTCGATAATATTAAATTATTATTAAAATAATTTTAGTAATTTATTTAATAATTTAAAAAAATTAAATATACCTAAAAAATATTATTTTTATTTAAAATTATTTGTGCTATTAATATATTTTATATTAAAAAAGCCGCTATTTTTATAATTTAGATATTAAACTATAAAAAATTATAAAAAAAAGTGCTAATAATATTACTATAGCAAAAAACTTACTAAAACTATAATAATTTTTTAAAAACTAATATTTAGGCCGTTTAATAAATAATAAAATCTATAAAACTAAAAACCTAATATATATTAATTAAAAAAAAAACATTTTTTATTTAGTACTATAACTATATTTAAAAAGCTATAAAATAAATAAAAATCTAAAATATGCTTAAAACTAGTATTATATTAAATAGTAAGGCTATAGCTAGATCTTTAGTAAAAAATATTTTTTTATAAATAATTATTTTTAAATTCGTTAATAGTTTTAAAAACTATAATTTACATTAAAAAGCTTTATTATAAAAAGCTATTAGAATTAAAACACTAAAAAATATTTCGAAATTATTTAAAACGTTTCGAAAATAATTACTAATAAAGCTAAATAAAAGCTAAATATATAAAATAAAAAAAATAAAAACGATTATAAAATCTTATATAAAACTTTAAATATTTTTATTAAATAAGCTAAAAATATTAACAACTTTTTTATATTAAAATAAATAATCTAACCGTTTTTATTAATTATTAAACTTTTATTTTTATTTCTAACCGTTTTTAATTTATTACGCTTAAAATCGTTTTTTTAATTAATTTATTATAACGTAATATACTTTATATAAAATAAATATATTAAAAAAATCGAACAAACTAATTAGCTATTAAATATTATAATTATTACTAGACAGGGTATATATTAAAAGATTATTTTTATATATATTAGTTAAAATTAAATAGAAATTAGCGAAATAATATATAATAATAATAATAATAGCTATAATAATAGCTATACAAAAAAAAAAAGTTAAAATCTACGGTTTATATAACCAAAGAAATTATTAAAGATATAATAAACTATTTTTAAAGCAATTTTTATTTATAAAATTATTAAATTATTTATTAGTTAATAGTTTTAAAATATTAAAAAAAAGTAAAAAAGTTTGTTTTTGCTATAGTAAAAAAAGTTATATATAGCTATAGTATATATTAAAACAAAATAAGTAGCTATAATAATAAAAACAAACTTATTTAAAAGCGAAAATACTATTAGTACGTAAGTTTATATTTATAAAGCTTTATTTTTAAAAAGTTTAGTTTAAATTAATTTAATTATATTATAATATATTTATTAAAAAATAAAAAAAAATATTTATTTTATAAGCAGAATATTTAATACGTATAAAATGTTTAATATTTATAATAGTTTAATTATAATAAAAATTTTTTTAAAATATTAAGCTATTTATTATATAAAAATAATAAATAATAATATAACTTTAAAATAAAATTTATAAAACTTTATAGCTATATTTTAAACTATGTTTAATATTATAATAAAATTAGCTATTAAAAAATATAAAGCTTTAAATAGCGTTTTAGTTATAAATTTAATAATAATAAAATAACTAAACGTATATTTAAACTACGTAAAATATATAACTTAAACGTATTATTATAGCTATTAAAAAAATTAAAAGCCGGAAAAAAAAAATATAATAAATTATAAAACTTTTTTATAATAAACTAAAATATTATATTTTTTATAAACTTTTTTTAATTAAGCTTAGATTTTATTCGTAATTTTAAATATTAATATAAATTAGAAAAAAAGCTAAAATATAGCTAGAAAATATATTAAAATAAAAATTATAATTTTTATAATAAAAACGTTTATTATTATATTATTAAACGCGTATAAAATAACTTTAGTTATTAAGTTTATTATTAGGAAAAAAGTTATAGTAAATATTATAAAAAGAATTTTAATTAAGCAGATTAAAGAAATAATATTAATTTTATTTATTTTAACGTTATTAAAAACTTAGGTATTTTAATCTGCTAATTTTATTATAAAGTAAAGTTTATTATTTTATTAAATTTAAATAAAAAACCGTAGAAATTAATAAGTTCGTAATATTTAATATAATAATTATAAGTATTATTTGCTTTATATAAGCAATAATATAACTATCGAAAGGTAAAAAAAATACTTTTTTGTTATTAAGATTATTATAGCTTTAGGACGTTATAACGTTATTTAATATTTAAAATTTGTTTTTAATTATAAAAAACTTTAATGTTAGAAAAAAACTAATAACGTTAAAAAAGCCGGTAATATTATTAAAAAGTACTTATAAATTAACTTTTTTATATAAAAAAATATTAATATTATAAAAAATATATAAAAAATATATTAAAATTTAATATAAAAAATAATAATAGTAATAAAACTATATAAATAAAATATTTTAAATATAAATTATTAAATTAAATTATTAGTTTTAATTTAGCTAAATTATTAAATCAGCTAATATAAAAATATTATTATTTTTTTAAATTATATTTAGTTAAAAGTATTATACTACGTTTAAATATAATATATATAAAAAACAAATATATAAATAGCTTTATAGTTTATTAATTATATTAGTTTTTAATATATTATATTTAGATTAATTTATTATGTTAAGAAAAAATAGGTTATATAACGTATAGAAAAAAAACTAAAAATTAAATTTTTACCGATCGAAAAATAACGTATAAACTAATTATATTAAAAAAAAATATTTAATAAAATAATATATAAATAATAATTATTTATAGAACTATAGTTCGGCTTTTTAGTATTAAAGTAAACAATAAAATATTATATATATGTTTAATATATATATATTATAGCGTAATAAATATTAAAAATATAATAAAGTTAACTAATTTTTTATATATAAAATAAAGCTAAAAAAAAAAATAAAGCTATAAAGCAAATTAGCTAAACTTTAATTATATTTAAACTTATACTAGTTAAATATTTTAATTAAATAATATATTAACGTAAATATATTTAAATTTATTATTATAGCTAATAAAAGTTTTTTAAACTAAGTAGCTATATTAGTTCTAGTTAGCAAAAATAAAAATATTATAGTATAAAAACTATAAAAAAGCCCTAATTTATATTAAACTATAATAAAATAAAAAAAAACCTTTTAAATACTAGCTTTTTTTTATTTATAAATATATAAACTAAATACTTTTATAATTAGCTTATATTATAAGTTTAATTTAAAATATAAATATTAATTAATTATAATATATTTAAATTATTATATATTAATATTCGAAATATTTAAGTTTTTTTAACTATAGCTTATAAAAATACTATAAAGTATTTAATTAGCTATATATTTTATATTAAAAATAATAAAAATTATATTTAAACTTATATTTAATTTTTAACCCGAACTATTTTTTATAGCCCTAAAAACTTTAAACGTTTTTTTTTACGCTATAAAATATATTAATAATATATTTAACTTATATAAAATAATAAAAAAATAACTAAAATAAATTAAATATTATTTTTTGCCGAAAATATTATAGTTAAAACTAAAATTATTATTTAAAAAAGTATTTATTAAATATAGCGAAATAAAAGCTTTAAAAATAATTTATAAAATATATAATAAAATAGTAATTAAAAAAAGCAAAACTAAATATTTTTAAAACTAGTTAATACTAAAAAACTAAATAAAAATAAAAAAGTTTATAGGAACTATAAGCTTTATTTATAAATAAATAAAAAATTATTTTAAAATAG